>VUQH01016112.1:2692-18339 GCA_015106775.1 Etroplus canarensis | reverse complement strand
GATAAAGATGGTATACACATTATCTGTTTGTGTTTTGAAGAAATATAACTCCTTACCTGCAAATATTTGAAGAAATGCTGCTTCGAAATTTGATACCTCTGACATAATTGCACAATCAGTTAATTAGTTTATTACAAGAAAGGCAAGTAAACCGTGGATCATTTATGTGGTGTGTGTTTGGGTGGGTGAGTTGCGAGGGTCCATCAGTACAGGAATCTGACTGTCATGTTGAGGGGAAAAGAAGAGACTGACCCGCTAATCCAGAGGTGCCTCTGTTATTTGATGGGGCACATACAGCCCAGTTTAAAAATGCATTAAATAACCCCTCCAGCTATCATTTTTTTGGTGTAAAGAAAGAGAAATACTTTGTGAAAACAGAGGACGAACAGTCTGAGAAGTCTTAAGAATATCATGTATTCCTAAACAACAGTGGCCCCAATTTTAAAAATGCTGAAATGCGGTGTAAAATATTAATAAACACATAATGGCATAATTTGCAAATTTCATACACCAATAATTTATTAGCAAAAGAACAAAGAGAAACAGCAGATGTTGAAAGTGAGACATTTTACAGTTTTATGAAAAATTCTGGCTCATCTTGAATTTGATGGCAGCAATACATCTCCAAGAAGCTGAGACACGGCCATGTCTACCACTGTGTAGCATCCCCTCTTCTTTAAACAACAGTCTGTAAATGTCTGGGAACTGAGGAGACCAGCTGCTGGACCTTTGGGAGAGGACTGTTGTCCCTTCCTTGCCTGATATAGGATTCCAGATGCTCAGCAGTCTGGGCCTTCTTTGTTTTATTTTGCATTTCTGGATTTGAAATGAGCACTGATAACAAGCCAGGTGGTTATTGGAAGTTGATAAAATAAGCTACAAGTACAGTTATTTTCCTTCACATTTCTCTCTATTTTGTATAAATGAAAAGTTTAAGTACTGAATTGTGTGGCGATCACTGTTCTGTTTGCGTAGCTGTCTGTAAAAAAGTGTATGCATATGTCTGTAGATGGGTTTATGATATACTCGTGGGTCACTTTATTAGGTACACGTGTTCAACTGCTCCTCAATTCAACTATCTAATCAACCAACTGCATGGCGTGTAGACATGGTCAAGATGACCTACTGAAGTTCAAACCAAGCATCGGAATGGGGAAGTAAATTGATTTAGGTGATTTTCATTGTGATTGTTGGTGCCAGACAGGCTAGTCTGAGTATTTCACAAACTACTAATGTACTGGGATTTTCCCACACAGCCATCTCTATGGTTTACACAGAATGGTCTGAAAAAAGGAAAATACCCAGTGAGGGGCAGTTTTCTGGGCCTTGTCAGGGGTCAGAGGAGAATGGCCAGACTGCTTCAACCTGAGAAAGGCAACAGTGACTCAAATGCCCACTTGTTACAACCAGCGTGTTGGAAGAACATCTCTGAATGCACAACAGCAGATGGGCTAGAGCAGCATAAGATCACAACTGGTGCCACATCTCAGCTAAGTACAGCAAAATGAGGCTATGATTTGCATGGGTTCATCAAAATTGGAAGGACATTGCCTGGTGTGACGAGTCTAGATATCTGCTGCAACATTCAGGTGATAGGGTAGGAATTTGGCACAAACAGCATGAAAACATTGATCCATCCTGCCTTGTATCAATGGTTCAGTCTGTGTAATGACATGGGGGGTATTTTCCTGGTATGCTTTGGGCCCCCTAATATTAAGTGAACACTGTTTAAACATCACGGCCTACTTGAGTGTTGTTACTAACCATGTCCAACCCTTTATGACCACAGCATACCCATCTTTTGATGGCTGCTTCCAGCAGGATAACGTCAGAAAGCTCAAGTCATGTCAAACTGGTTTCTTGAATATGACGAGAAGTTCACTGTACTCAAATGAATTCAAAAGTCACCAGATCTTAATCGGATAGAGCTTATTTGGGATGTGGTGGAACTGGAGATTCACATCATGGATGTGCAGCTGGCAAATCTGCAGTAACTGTTAATACAGACCAGAATCTCTGAGAAATGTTTCTGGCACCTTGTCGAATCTATGCCATGAACTATTAAGGCAGTTATGAAGGCAAAAGGGGGTCCAACCCAGTTTTAGCAAACTGTATCTAATAAAATGGCCTGTGAATGTGTATATACAATAGTGGTGCTGGTAATAAAGGCAGGCTGTATTGCCTAATTTGTGTATTTCTGTTGATTTTTACCTGAATTATTTTATTTTATGAATTGTAGTTATATTTAAAACATTGTTCTTTGAAATTTACTGCAGAAATAACTATCATTCTGTAATAATGGTGAAGCAGGAACAGTGGAATTATTTGTGCATCAGCTACAGTCTACCCTCAGCCTCAGCTCTGTGTGCCTGACGTCTGACTGTTGTGTGTTTTTGTCCAGCACCCTGTTTTCATCCTTCCTCACGGTCCTGCTGAGCGTGTGTGTGCTCTTCCTGTCTGGAGGAGCCAGTGTAATCTTGTCCCTCGGATTCAGCTCCTGGTGCGACATCGTGACTGATGACAACACACGGCCATACAGGTACATCCTCTGAATGTACACTTCCCTCTGGTGTTGTGGTGGAGCAAAGAGAGCTGTCCTCCATGACGGGGAGTTTGGCATGGAGAGGGCTGCAATGTTGGCCCAACTTTTTCTTGCGTTTGATGCATTCTGGGATTAAAAATAATGGGGCCAGCATGAAGAGCAGGAATAACTAGAGGAAGCAGCCTATTCTCACAGTTATTTGGATGCATTATTATTGTTCTTAGGACCATCTTTAGCAAAACCAAACCTTCAAATGTTCTTTAACCTTCAAGTAACCAAGTGTAAAAATGCTTCCTGCCATGAATTTGTCGGTCTACTACTTATATTATCTGACATTATTTCATAGTTCCCCCCAGGAATCGGCCCATTGGTGTGGCAAGAATAACTGACAGTTTTGTGACATTGTTTACTTATGTGTTTTAATATGATAGGCTTTGACTTTATTGTAATTTTCATATTCTCATCACTACACTGTAATGTTTTTAGTGAACCATGGCTAACAGACATAGTAGCAAGATGTACTGCTGCAGAAGCCTGTTTTTTTTTTTTGTTTTTTTTGCCTGGGTTGTTCTGCACAAAATATATTAAGTATTTCACATGTATAAAGAAGATACAGTACTTGTTCAGATTTTGTTTTATACAGAAAGTATGGAATTAATGAAGGACGAGACGGGTTTGTAGAGCACATAGTCATTTATAGAAGTACTGCCACAAGAGGGGTGTTTGGGGTGTGGTCCTGTGCCTGAAACTCACATTAAATATATTCAATTTCTAGTGATGTTGAAACAAAAAAATGTGGAATTAGGGGAAAAAACTTGAGGCATGTTTGAGTGGTTATGTATTTCAGTATACTGAAGTAAATGTTTTGTAAGACCTAGCAGACAATGGTTGTGAAAATAAGTGTAATTTTATTCATACGGTTTGTTTTTTAATCTCATTTTTGCATACAAATATAGATTTGTTAAACACAACTAGAGCAACTAAAAGTATGCCTGTGTAAAATATAATGTGGTCATACTAAATGACCTCAGTCATTTTAGTCCCTTTAATAGCATGTTGCTTGAGAGATAAAGGGACATGTATCATCTGTAAACATGTTTGCAAAATATCTATAATT
Source organism: Etroplus canarensis (assembly GCA_015106775.1). NCBI lineage: Eukaryota > Metazoa > Chordata > Actinopteri > Cichliformes > Cichlidae > Etroplus > Etroplus canarensis. Next base: position 14,680 of record VUQH01016112.1, on the reverse strand, counting down.
TAATAGTCTGTATCTTCATGTCTCCTAAAATTTGATTTAGTGTTACTGTTGAACTGCTGCAGATGGCTTTGTGTTTGTTTGGATCCTTTCTCATCCCTTCATTTTTCCTTGTGTTTAGCTGTGCAGAGTCCCAGTCTGTTCCACTTTACCTGGACGTGGACACGTCCTCTTTCTTCACAGATCTCAGTCTGGCACAGGTAGGACTGCTCAAATAAATGGTTTTAAAAAGCTGAAATGTGACACTGGGATTATCAGTCTGCATTTAAGAGAAATGTGTATGTATTTCTCTTCAACAATAAGTTCTTGTTGCTATTCAAAAAGTCAATAAACAAGAAAGAAAAACTGAAGAATTTGTATCTACAAAGCCTTTTGAGCTATTTATGAGTTGTTTTTGTACCCCTGATTTAGACCTATGATAGCTGAGATAGGTTCCAATTGGATAAGCAGAAGAAAATGGATGGATGGATGGATGTTTTTTGCTATTGGAGATCACCTTGTCAGATGTTGTATGGCTCTGGAGGTGTTTTTGGAAGCAGTAGTGAAATGTGAAATTCTTTTATAGTTATGATCTGTCAGGAAAAGCTGTGATTCAGCAGAGTATCTAGAAAACCAACTTCGTAAGATTTTAGATTAGCTGCTACAATGCAGGTTATTATAGTTCCCTAAAACTAAACTAAAATTAAAACTAGATGAAAAAAATCATTTTAGTTAACTAGAATAAAAATAAAAGCTAGACTTCTGATAAAAAAAATTAAAACCAAAATGATATTGTGTGCTAACAAAATGAACTAAAATTAAAAAAAAAAAATACAGCAGAAATATATAGTTTTAGTCTTGATCAGTTTGGTCAAATTTGGTGAGACAGCCTGTCTGACAAGGCTTTGGTGCATCTATTTATTGAGATTCAGGATGTCTACATGACTGAGAGCCAGTTGCCGTCACAAAGTATAGTGTTTGTATTGTAATCTATACTTTTGAACATCTTAAATCTTCCCCTGACAACTACCATCCATATTATTAGAATTAAGAAAACTAAAACTAACACTGAAATGAATATAAACTAATCTAAAACTAACATTTTTCAAACAATAAAAACTAAACTGAAATGAGAAAATCCACTTTGGAAACTTACTGAATTGAAAACACAAAAGCAAAATGATTTTAAAATAAAAACTACTAGAAAATGGAAAACTACAATAACTCTGGTAACAACATAGTGATTAATGAAATTAATGAAATGTTGTGTACATGAATGTCATTCATCTCCTCAGGTTCCTGAAAACAGTATCCATGTTTCTGGTTGATTCTGAGTCACTTGTTTCAGTTTTATTTTTTCCACACAGCTGGATTTAGCTTCTCCATCTCAGTCATCAATCAACCATCAACTGTGATGAATCATCTTCGTGGGTGTTTAACTTCATTTCAGCACTGTTTCTGTGGCACTCATGCCCAAGTGGCTTATATTTTAGGAAGGCAGACGTGTAAAAAGAGGACAGCAGGTTTATTGCTTCAAAACAAACCCTTTTGTTTTGCATAATGTTTGCCTGTAGCATGTTTCTAGAAGATCTTCCAGTAGTTAACAGCATACTTTTGGGATTTGGGAGCATACTTTGGGAGCTTCTTTAATGCTGCTGATGCTTTAGTTACAAAACATCATTGATTGACACACCAGCTGACATAACATCTGGGTCAACCTGTTCTAGCAGCATCTGTAGCCTCATTCACTCTACCATGCAGCATTCATCTAATCTGTCATTTTGAAACAATGAACCGTGTGTCTGAGGTTCACTCAGTTTTTATACATATTGATGATACTCAGCAAAGTTCTCTTCTAGAGTCATTTTCCAGTTTTCTAGCTGTAAGCTTTCTTGTCTAAAAATAGCACCCCCTTACTTCTCTCCTGCTGTCACAACGACCCCTCAACTTCTTCCTGAACTCAAAAGTTTTCCAGGAAGTGGTGCTTGTTAAATCCACTGTATATACAGAATACTATTGATTGGCACATGAGGGGGTGGTATATGGGTAAATAGCTTAGATAACCAGTTGTCTAGGGTTATTTAGGCAGCTGGAGCTTCAAATGGCCATTAGCAACTGACTGAGAGTGACAAGCTGATGCACAATGGCCTTTTTAACATTTTAGCTGGGTGATGTTGGTCATTTGGAGTCAGAAGACAGTATAAAAGATGGCTGTAGCTAAGCTTCAACATTAGTATTTTGATCATCACTTTGTTGGTGCCAGAAGTTACCTTATATGGATGAAAGAGTGGAGTGCTAGCTATCAGCTAACACTAGTTAGAATGGTTAGGAAGCCGCTTCCAAAAAGTGTATGGATGCGACACACAGATGCACATATCTAATTAGTGCTGAGTAACAAACTAATAAAATGCTGAAATGACAATAACAAAAATCTTTGTCAGTTAATAGTCTGTAATCCGAGTGCAACCACTACACTTTATATAGAGAAGGTACGTGTGTTTTGTCTCAATGTGGTGAAGCAGTTTTGTAGGTTTCATTGCTTCATTAGCCAGTCGGTCACAGCGGGTGAGGAGCATGTGCATTACCTGTTGTAATGAACCTGTAACTTAGGTAAGAATCTTTGTATTTTCTTTTAAATGCAGCTTTCTTTTTGCTGGTGGTCCGTGACCCTTCTGCTGTCCCATTGTTTGGTCATTCCTTCCCGAAAAAGCTCGTCAATGAATTTTATTTTCAAGGGTTAACTTGTGTCGCTGATGCGTGAAACGACGTTCCAGAGTCAAGTGCGGTTAGTGAGGCGAGGGCGGAAACAGTTGTTTTTCAAAATAAGATCCGGAAGAAGAAAGAAAAATAACATTTTAACCACGACATTTTTTTCTTTGCGGCCCGGTTCCAAATGTCCGTGGACCGGGGGTTGTGGACCCCTGTTCTAGAGTACTCAGGTCTTTTGGTACTGACCTGTTAATCATTACCAAAGTTAGAACTAAAACTCAGAGTGAGGTGGGCTTTTTTTATCACTGCGGTCCTCGTCTGTGGAACAGTCTTCCAGTAGACTTGAGAGCAGCATAGGACATTCACATTTTTCAAAGCAAACTCAAGACCTTTCTTTTTAGTCTGGCTTTTGATTAAAATTAATGTTTTATTCTATTTTCTAAGTTATTTTCTTTCAAGTATTTTAAGATATCGTTTCTTTGTTTTTATTTTAGTACCCTCTACTTTTGTTTCTGGGTTCTTCTTATTTTTATATTTTTTTTCTGACAGGTTTACCCGTCCTCTTTGATGCTAGCACTTCCCAACAGCTTTTTAAAAATATTTTCTCATTTCTCTCTGGCATTGTGTGTGTGCTGTGGGTTTTTTCTGTACATCACTTTGTGCTAAAATTGCTAAATAAAAAGTGCTGTATAAATAAAGATTTATTGATTGATTACATAAACTGAACTGAGCCACTTAATAAAGATGACCTTCTAATGTGGTATTTTTAGTTATAAACATCACTGAGATCTTAGATGTTCTCAGCATTATTGTGCAGGGCTGTGTACCTGTTCAGTTTATTTGATCATGTGTGAGTGTAACTGTAAGCTTCACTCTTCCCTCTGTGTCCTCAGGCATCGCTGTGGTTTGTGACAGCTCTGTGGCTGGTTCAGTCCATCCTGGCTTTCCTGCGGCTCTACCACTCTCACAGCCAGCACATCAGCGGGCCCTGTCTGCACCGGGAGAAGGAGCTGCTGCTGGGACGCAGTCCATCGGCCAGCAGCTCCCCCTCACCTCCTCCTACAACACCCACCATCTTAGTCTGACCCAGGGTGTGTGAGGTACTGGCAGAAAGAGTTTCCAGTATTTAAATTTAAACCTCATTTTGTTCATTGTCATCACTGATAATGTCCATTCTGCAGAGCTTACTTTTTATTTTGAAGTAATTCATCTTCTTACATGAGACTGACCAATAAAACCTATGATTGTGATATTTATGAGCCACTAAGTAACAAGAGACTGCAGTATAGAAATGCCAAAGATATGCTGGAAGTAGTTCAGACTCCATTAGACATTTAAAACATGTTAATTTGATTGGATCAAATAGCTCTGATGTGTATAAACAGGTTTGATCTCTTTTAAAACATTAGCTGAGCTGTATTATCCTTAAATATCAATTATCAGGTAGGTTATTTTATATAATGGGTAATAACATCATATTACTCTGGACTTTTTTCAGCCTTTGAAAAACCTGGAATCTTGCTTATTGCTGTTCGAAAGTATGTCCACAATCTTTAGAGATGCTTAAACATTTGAATGATTAATCAGCCACAGCAATCCACATCCCACAAAACAAAATGCACAAATTCTTAAAAATGTATCTTCAATTTATTAAGCCCAAACTTTTCCACATATTTCAAACAAAGGTTCTAAAATCTTTTCATACACCACTAAAACATCTTACATTGATTTCCTAAGATGTGAGTACATTTCCTGCCCACATAGCTGGAACTTAACGGCAGATTGAAACTCCAATACTGCAGCGACATTATCTCTCACTGCAGTGCCAACACACCATCATCATCGATAGTTATATCTAAACAAAATCCAATTTTAACTACAAGAGCTTAATAAAGTTTAATGTACAATGTGCATTTCTTAATTCACTACAACAGGAGGAAATTTAAGATATTTGTCCTCCATATCATTGCTTTATAAGATTAAAAGAAATGTATCTCCAGACAGGTCAAATTTAAAATAATTTAATTTTGGTGTAACTTTGCAACTTAGGAAATTGGTTAAATTTCTTTTTAAAAATTTTATTTGTAACAAAGTTTCTGTAAATAGATTCATAAACATGAATGAACAGCACTTAGTGTATTTAATTGCGCTTCGGGGTTTTTCAAAGCTGAGCAGAGGGGTGAACTATAAAGCGAGGTTAATACATTAGTGAAGCTATGCTGATGCTAAAGTCAGAGTTATCAGTGTGATGAAGGTAGCTCTTTTCTTACCTGGTTAAATCACCTTTGTAACTTGTACTGAACACAAACCTGGTCCACACATGGTTATATTCCAAGTTTTGCTTTTTAACCAGCAAGACATACCACGTTTTCATTTATTCTTTTCCCTATGACATAATTTCCAAATATAAAACATGACTTTTTATATAGGGAAACCTGTTGAGCCATATCTGAATAATACTGCAGAAGGAACTGTGCGTTAAAGTTAGAGCAGCACAAAATGAGCCACACACAGCCATTTTATAATCACCAGTTAACCTAACAAGCATGTCTTCAAACTGCCAGAGTACCAGCAGAGAACCCACACAGGCAAAGGGAGAACATGCACACTGCATACAGAAAGATGGGCACATGATATGTCAGATGCCTCTTTTTATGTGAGCATGCACAGAACCTGAAGCAGAAAGTCTAGGTTGACAAAGAACTTGATAACCACCATTGTGATACCCATTACCTCTGACTGGGGTTTTAGGTTTTTGTCAAGCAAGCTAAGAAGAAAGCGTGGCTATGCTGCACTTGCTTTGCAGTACATCCCTTGGGAATTTGTCACTTGAGTGTAACAGTCAATATGAGAGGACATTTATACTTTAAGCCTCACTGAGGATAACAACCTTATTATCAAGGAAGAATGGGCTTGGATAGCAGATTGGGCAATAAAATGCAAAACAAGTGATAGAGTATGAATGTTAAAAGGAAAATAATTTACAAAACAATTGTCAAAATTTAATAATTGAAAGGGCCCAATTCCCATAAACATTTTTTACAGGAGTGCATTTTTACTGTTTTGCTCAGACTGCAAAGTCAACAATACAGTAATCTTTAATCTCTACACCGACAGAGATTAAGTGGTGCACACATGTCTTGTGATCAAAGATTCTAATTGAACGATGAGCTACAGTTTGCAACGATGAAGAAAACAGTGAGGAGTTAATGGTTTTAAGTTGGTCTCAAACCCTAATGCATTGATAGAGAGCACTTCCAGATGCTGATATATAACAGGTTGCCTGAATAAGTGGCAGCATCCAGCCTTTAGAACCACAGTGTCAGTTTGTAGTGGGACTAAACTTATCTCAGTCTTCAAGCAAAAGGGATTTTACAGAATAAACACAGATCAGAGTAGCCGAAGTATCGGTAACCACAGTATCGTTGCTTATTTTTGTCTTTTCACCATATTTTTGTGAACCATGGTTCATTCACGTCAAGAAGCCAGATGGTGTTTGTTCTGAATATATTTAAGATGCATGCATGTTTACATTTCTGCAGGAGCTCGACATTTTGCACAGTCGTGTCCTCATCAGGGAGAATACATTTGTTGCTGAGATGCTTTTACTGTGAAGCATGTGGTGAGTGTTTGTGAAACAGGCTCACTGTGTGAGCATGACCTGAATGTTCTGTTGTGTAACGGGAAAATCTCCGCTGACCTCTCTTCTTGTGACGATTTCTGACATGACACTCTTTGTGTGGAGGCAGCTGCTCTCAGGGTGTCAGTGAAGCAGTCAAATCTTCTCAAACGTCCACGTAGAGTTTAATTAGGAGGTAAACGTTCATTGATTTTTGATTGAGAGAGATTATTGTGGAGCCCCATGGGGTCACTGAAGAGGGAAGAAGTTGATAACTTTGCTGAGTTAAAGAAAATAAAGCGTTAAGATGTCAATAAAGTTTCTTCTATCTTTGAGCCGAGCAGCTGCAATGACATGCAGACAGCAGAGGCAGAAATCTGAAGTAGACGAGGCAGCTGTCATTTAAAATTGTAATGTACATATACAATGTTTTTCTACTTTAACTGACTATTGTTCTGCTTTTTACCTCTTATACCTTTTTGTGCTCATTCATACTCATGTTTTTGCATTTGTCTTGTTTTCAAATAAAAGTTTCCCTTTATGAAAGAATATTGCTTATTTGTTATTTATCTCACCTGCCTCAGCATTCTTTCCGCCACCATCGCTTTTCTATACAGCTCTTCTATACACACTGCCAAAAAAAAATTAAGGGAACACTTATATCGCACATCAGAGCTTGATGAATGCAATATTCAAGTTGAAAATCTTTACTGACATATTGTCATTTAAGAGCAATATGATATAACAACAGTCTCGAAACCAAAATATTCAGACTTTTGAGGGCTTGATTCAAAATCACACCATTTTAAGCGGCCTTGTTTTTCATGACAGAGTACCACAAAAATCAGTTTCTCTTTGCATGTGTTTATAATGGCAAAAAATATTTCATTTACTTACAAATACCAGTGTGACATAGTAAAAATTCTTGTTTTTATTTGTTCTGAAAGTTAAGGTGGCCAAATTACAGGTTGAATTACATACGGTCATGTGAAAAAAGTGCATTCTCTTTCAAATCTAATGTTTTACATGTCAGGACATAAGGAAAAAATCATTTTGACCTTAGCAGGACTAAAATTTCGGTAAATACAACCTCAGATGAACAACACATGATGTATTACACCATGTAATTATGTATTTAACAAAAACTAAGCCAAGCAGTGTGTGAAAAACTAAGTACACCCTTACTGCTTCTAAAGGATTTAAGAGGGTAAGTAGCAGCCAGGTACTGCTACTCAGATGCACTTGAAAAATTGATCATCAGCAAGTGTGAGTGCCTCTATAGAAGCTGGTCTGGTACAATGTGGACATCCCAGCAAATTCACCCCAAGGTGACCACAGCCTGTCCTTGTCAAGGTCAGACTATACAATGCTCAGAGAAATTGCAAGAAAAAAATGAAAAGCCACATCTCAGACTCCACAGGCCTCAGCTGACATTCTTCTCCTTCCGGCTGCTCCCGTTAGGGGTCGCCACAGCCGATCAACAGGCCTCAGCTGACATTGTACAGTAAATGTTAAAGTTAATGATAATACGATTTGAAAAAGACTGAACAAGTACAGATTGTTTTGAAGAATTTCCAGGAGAAAGCCTTTTCTCTCTAAAAAGAGCAGCACCCCCACCCCTCAAAAAATGAAATAAAATTCATTCAGAACATTTTCAATTATGGTGCACACAGACAAACTAATAAGGGTGAAAACATAACAGCCTTGGCGGAGGTAATAAAAAAACAAAAGTAATTGAAAAAACACAAAACTATAATTTTATCTTATGGCTATAACTTGTATGCAGTGTATATAGTACTGTTTTTAACTTTTAACTTTGAGTGTTTATGTGACATCTTCTTTCCTCTTCTTCTTTCGGCTGCTCCCATTAGGGATCGCCACAGCAGATCATCTGCCTCCATCTCATCCTATCCCTTGCATCCTCTTCCCTCACACCCACCCTCTGCATGCCCTCCTTTACTACATCCATGCATTTAAAGTCCCTACTCTCACCTCCACCCTCCTACCTTTCCTTCTCAGTATTACTGTTTTAACTTGAGTGTTAATGTGACATGCAGTTTCCCCCCTGGGATTTATGACATGACAGTATATATATATATATATACACACACACACACATACATACATACATACATACACACATACACACACATATAATGTAAATAATTTCCCCCTAGGATTGATTGATTCTGAGCTTAATGTTGGTGTGATAATATTTTCTGTCGCTTGGTGGCAGCAAAAAAATTGTCTGACATAAATTAGAAGGAAGAAGAAGAGAAGAGCCAATCACAATCCAGGCTCCATATTGAACAGTTGTTTTGACTGAAACTACTGCTCTTCTTCTACAGTAACTTTTTATAACTTAATAAGCCGTACTTGCAGTACATTTAATACTCACACAGTAACAATGAAGCTGGAGGACATTAAGAAGTTAAAAGTGGCCGAGCTGCGGTCCAGACTTAAAGAGCTTGGGTTAGACAGCAGGGGGCTGAAGGCAGAGCTGGTGGAGCGGCTGTGGTCCGCATCATCAGAGGGGGGACAGAGCGACAGAGACGGCGAAGAAGAAGCGGTAAAACCACTGGACGGCTCACCGACACTTTCAGAACACACGGAGACAGCCGAGGTCCAAGCTCTGTCCTCATCTCCGCTCACAGAGGCTGGTGTTACTGCTCGACACGAAACAGACCGTGGCTACACTGACACTGCCACACAGACCGAGGCTGAGCCCGAAGCAGCTGCACTACAGACCGACTCAGAGACTGCTTCTGTGGGTGTCAGTGTCTGTCCTGCAGACGGTCGAGAGCAGGGACATTCAGAGGAGGACAGGAGGGCTTTGTCATCAGAGGACATGGGCAGAGGAAGGGCTTTCTACGAGTTCAAAGAGGAGATGAGATATAAAAGGTAGACTAAAGTTAAGTGCCAGCCACCACTGACATGTTCTTCTACCCGATGTAGAGGATAGTGTCTGAAGACACGAGTGGATGGGGTACTGGTGGGTGGCGGTAATGCACTATTTTGTTTGCCAACCGCCAATAAAATTTAAAAGAAGAAGAAGAAAAGTGACGTTTAAAGAGTTCAGCTGCAGAATTTCTCTCGAGCTTTGTAGCCCGAGAGAAAGCACATGATAGGGTGTCTAAAGAGAAACTGTGGTGTTGTATGAGGAATTCAGGAGTAGCAAAGAAGTATGTGAGGGTGGTGGAGGACACGTATGGTGTGTACAATAGGAGTGAGAGATGAGTTCAAGGTGGGACTGGGATTACATCAGGGATCAGCTCTGAAACCTTTTTTGTTTGCAGTGGTGATGGACAAGTTGACAGATGAGATCAGGCAGGAGTCTCCGTGGACTATGAGTTTTGAAAACGGAGTTATGATCCTCAGCTCCCAGTTTGTATTCAGGAGACAGATGCCCTCTCTACATTTGAGATCAGGTTTTCAAACTTTGCTTATTGATAACGATTGTAGTTGGGGCTTAGTTATGCTGCATTAGGCTTATGCTGCTGGGGGACTTCTTATGTTGTGCTAGGCATTTCTTCTCCACCCACCTCTTTTCACTCCCCATGTATTTATTTACTATTGCTGCATGTCATTAAATGTTGTCTTCTCTCTCCCATTCTTTCATGTCTTTCCCCACACCCCCAACTGGTTGAGCCTGGTTCTGCCAGAGGTCTCTTCCTATTTGAAGGGAATTCTCCCTTCCCACCACCACTAAGTGCTCGCTCATAGGGGATCATCTGATCCCTCTAATACTGTGGGGTCTGTACCTTTTGGGGTGACTTTTGTTGTGAATTGACACTATATAATTAAAATTGAATTGAACTGAATAGTGAGAGTAGGGAGCAGGTGGAAGAGAGCCTGGAGAGGTGGAGGTATGCACTGGAGAGAAGAGTAATTAAAGTCAGTAGAAGCAAGACAGAAATGCATGTATGTAAATGAGAGTGAGGCAGGTGGAAAAGTGAATATGCAAGGAGTGGAGGCAGTGAAGGTGGATGAGCTTAAATATCCAGGGTCAACCATCCAAAGTGACACTGAACAAGAGAGGTGAATAAGAGAAGCAGGCAGTGTGGAGTGGGTAAAGATATGAGTCAGGACTGCTTTGTGAGAGAAGAAAGCAGCAAGAATGAAAGGGAAGGTTCATGAGATGGTAGAAAGACCAGCTATGATAAGATGAACCTTTATTAGTCTCACAGTAGGGGGAATTTGCATTGTATACCATATGATGTGTGGTTCGAGGACAGTGGCATTGATAAAAAGACAAGAAGCAGATCTGGAGGTAGCAGAATTGAAGATACTGAGATTTTCACTGGGAGTGACCAGGTTGGACAGGGTTAGAAATGAGTACATCGGAGGGACAGCTCAGGTTGAGTGGTTTAGACACAGTCATTACATGTATGTTAAACTGAAAAGATGGGCTCAAATAGTGCTGTCACTGTCAAGCCAACAGGCTCACCTTAAAGATGCAGTAGTTTGTTCAGCAGATAACTGCAGACATTTTTAAAAAGTAGACAAGCATCAAAAACTGTGTTTTCCCTCTGGAGTCAATGGTTTGAAAAATCCATCAGCCACCTAAATTTTCTAGTGGCTCATCATTTCCAGCTTACAAAACAGTTTTAACCACTGGATTCACAGTTTTACTCTTGTTTCTAATTTTTAATACATTTTATATCAGGATTACCAGGAACTTCTTTTTTCATTGTTATTTTTGTCCCTGAACATATTTAATGGGTTTTATGATGCGTTTTATGTTGTAGACATTGATACACAGAGGTATAGATGTGGGGATTAAATTTTTATTTTCTTTCAAGGCCAAGTTAGTATGTAGGAGGAATACAGTGTCAAATTTTAAATGTAGATTTAGATTAAATAAAATGATGACTGGGGCCTCTACTTTGGCGTATTTTTAACAATTTAATAAACATAAATCTACTCATACAGCAGGCTGAAGTGTTTTCTGAACTGATCTTTAATGCAAAGGGAGTTTTGAAGCAGTACCTGTCTCTTTTCTCAATCAGAGCAAAATCACCACAGCCCCCTCAGGTGAGGAGCGAGGCAGAAGAGCGAGATGAAGATAAAGTCAGATTAGATACATGTGAGTCTTTTCCTCCTGAACTTTCTAAACACAAAATAGATTTTACTCACAGATTCCTATTGATTAATTTGGTCTGGGATCATCCCAGAGATGCAATTTTTGTTTATCTGCACAGTAGCATTTTTGAATCCCTGCATCTCCCTGTCCTTTGCACAGATGGCTCTCACCTCCACTTTGAGGTGAGTCCTGATGGCTCTTGCGGGCAGCCGCGATTTTGGACTCGGTTTCCCCTGCTGTGGTCAGGCTGCAGGCTCACCCATGGGGTGCAGCAGGGCAGGGTGGGCTTTGAGGTGAGGCTGGAGAGGAAACTGTTGACCACTCAGCCAGAAGACCAAGATTTAAGGGAGCCATATGGTTTGAGAGTTGGCTGGTCAGTAGCTGACTCCTCTCCGCTGTTGGGTAAGGATGAGGATGAGGTCAGTTTATTTATCTTCTCCAAAGATGTTTTTGTACTTTTTAAAAAGCTTCTGTTTTCCTTGGGTTTTCATACCAGGTGAGGATGAACTCTCTTTTTCTTATGATGGGCGTGGTAAAAAGGTGTCAGGTAGAAAGGAAGAGGAGTTTGGAGAACCCTTTTCAGAGGGGGATATCATCGGCT
>VUQH01016103.1:3097-14695 GCA_015106775.1 Etroplus canarensis | reverse complement strand
TTTAGTTTTTGTGGGGGGGGGGGGGGGGGGGGGGGAATTAATCACACTTTTGCATCCATACTGCTGGGTACTGAAGGTGTGCTTATGTGTTTACCGTCTGGTCAGGTTGCACCCCTGTGCAGCTGTGTTTTTTAGCAGTGGATCCATCTGGACAGATAGGAGTTACAGACACCCAGTACCTGCTGACTGCTTTGTCCTCCACTGACACAGACACCACCACGTCTGATAACAACCTCTGGGGCGAGCAAAGGCAGAGAGACATAAAGAAGAAACATTAAATTTAGTCCCTGATATCAAGAAATTAAGCTTATTGTGCTGGTTACAGCTGAATGTAGGTTAAGATAAAAAGGAATCTGGCAGTGACTGCTTAAAATTTTAATGAACATAATCTGTGAGAGTGAAAAGTAATGAAGAAAGAAGGGGAAAAGGGGAAAGAAAAGGAAAGCTCTCATTAATTAAAGCTGTCACATGTTGCCTGAAAGCCCTTACTGTCGCCCTCTCTTTCTTTCTGAAATACAGGGGGATTTATGGGAACAAGGAGGTGGGAACAAAAATAGCATCTTTGTGTTCCTCCCTGATTAGGACACATGGTTTCTGTGGGGATCTGATAGCTATTATAATGCCAGCTTCTGTTGAGGCTCCGCTGTTTGTGTATGTGTGTGTGGTTCTGCACGTATGCGTGGCTGTGCACTCAGATCTGTGGATTCGGCAGATTCCCGAGGCAAACAATGGTGCGCTGTGCCGGAGGCAAGATTATATTCTACACCACTGCCAACTGAATTAACCCCGTGAGTGAGTCTCACACACCTACATACTCACACATAAACACACACGGACACAAAACCTTACCCCTCCATAACCTCTGATTCTCATCTGTTTTGTTGTTTGTTTGTTTAATTAGGCTTTCAGCAATCCCCCAGCATCTGTTTTTGTAACTTTAGAACATTAAGTTAAAATTTTTTGCACTCCGTTTTGTCAAACCTCAATTTTTGGGGTAGCAGTACACACTTTTCAAACAAGAATGTGCTATTAGTCACCTTGCGTGACTAAACAAGTTGAGAAGAAAACGAAGTACATGTTGCTTCAGCAGATCTGCAGCAGACTTTGTCTCAACATTTCTGAGCTAGGAATATGTGGGCTCACGAATCCAGCTCTCACTGTGCTGCTCTACTTGTCTCTCCCACCTTTCACTCTTCCCCGCCTTTGTCCAAAGAATGAATAAGATACTAAAGAAGGACAAAGGGACCAAAAAGGGGAAGTGAGCTGAGCACTTTGTACCTTGTATGCATCCACCACCAGGTCTATAAGATTTGGAGCCTGGAAGAGACCTAACTTTCCCAGGTAGGAGCCAGGTAACAGGTGCATCAGTTCCTAGAAAAGGAAAATGTTTCCAGTCAAATGTCTCTTGTGACTGTGTATGTTTTTTCAGTGTTGTTAAGTGCACATGTAGGGCACATTACCTCATACCACTGGTACTGCTGCTTTTCCACAGCAAAGATGGAGTAGATATGGTTTTCAAGCAGCTTATCAGACAACTGACCCAAACTGGGATGGTCCTAAAAATGAGAAAAACAAAGTATGAAAGTATAAGTTAACTTGAATAATTTATGTGGTCTATATTAAAGAGAGATCATGTGACTTTAAAATTCATATACTCAGACGGTTTAGCGCTTGTAAGTTTTGTCCTGCACTCACCATCCTGGTGCTCCCTGTGTAGATGTTGTGCTCCAGGTGACACAGGCCGTCGTGTGGTATAACGATCCCTCCCAGCCGGCTATCTAGGGCAAGGTGAGAAGGCTGGTCGGTCATCAGGAGCAACAGACGCTTCGCCTCTGGTCGCCAACCAACCTCCCTCTAAAACAGACGTAAAAAGAAGTCACAATATTATAGTTTTCCATTCATTTGAAAAAAAAATCCTAATACTGAAAACAAAGATCACCAGAGATCTATAGTACAGCTTTATAGTCTGTTTTTGCAGAGTGGTTTTAAAAAGTACTTTGTTATTCCCCTAAATCACCAGTTATTGACATTCACACAGAGTGATGTGGGAAAAATGTGCATGCTTCACGTTTTAAAGATTTACATGTGTGTGGAAAAAATGCATGCTGAAACATTTTACACATCTGAACTACATTAGTTCCCATGATGATCAGGCCTTTCTGTAATGCTCAATTTAAGAAAAACCAGGAGGTATTCTTCAATCAGACATGGAGTCTCCCTCTTTTTGTCCATGAGTCATACAGTGACTCTTTTCACAGTATGAGAAAATGTGCCACTGTGTACGTGTGTGTGTATTTAAGGAAACCTGGTGAGCTTATAAGTAGGTCTGACACGATGAGTCTATTTCTAGAATAATGACCACTGTGGTGTTCCCCTCTGAGATGGTAACTCACAGGCCCCCTGCATGTTGTGACACACCAACCCCCAGCAGCCACAGTGTAAGCAACTATGACTGTGTGTGTGTCTGCTGTACCCCAGATGTGGTGTCATTACTTAGTGGGTTCCCTGTGGCAATATCCATTGCTCTCAGAGAGTCACTATTCTTCCAGAAAAAATAAAATGCCCTTTTTAGACCTGCAGACTTACCACCAAAATAAAACTACTACAAAATACCTCTTAGATTTATATGTATGAATGGTTTATCTATATGCAAGCCTAATTCCCTAGTTAGACTGCTGCATAAAAAGTAATTGGCTGTTTTTTTTATAAAATCTTCTTATTTTAAAAATGATGCCAGCAAACATTTTGTCAAACCTCCCAGAACTCACTAGGTTAATTACCAACATGACTGTGCTGTCACCAGCCAGAGAGGCTATTATTCAAAAGCAAAAATGTAGAAGGGTTCACAACTTTATTTATGACACATAAAAAATGTTTCTAAAGTAAAATTGGATAAAACTGGAAGATTCAATTATCTACAATAAATAATATCATTAAAAAGGATAAGAATCAGAACTCAGTATACAGGTATACACCTGAAAACCACTATCAGTGAACACAGTTTGTTGCCTCATCCAGAAATACAAGTTAAATCTCTACCAAATAAAAAAAACAAAAACAAAAAAAAAACCCCACAACTAAGCAACATCCAGAAAAGCTGCCAAAATCTCTGAAACCGAGCTCATTTAAAATGAGGCAAAGTGAAATCTGTCCTGCGGTCTGAGCAATCAAAATTTGGAGGTCTTTTTGGAAATCATGGAGGTCTTGGACTAAAAATGAGCTTGTTGTTACTGTACATTTGAAAAGCCAGAATCCATGATGGTATGGGGGGCATTCAGATAACTTGCACATCTGTGAGGACACTGTTAATGCTGAACTACATAAACGTGGTGTCAGATGGTGTTATTTTCAAGTAAACCCTTGGTTATTTCAGCAAGATCGGTACATTTTCAAAAGGCTCCCGTCACTAAATTGGCCTTACTGCAGTCCAGACCTGCCACCCAGTTAAAACATTTGATGCATTATGAAATGAAAATTATGACAAAGGAGGATCAAGACTGTTGAGTGCTTGTTAAAAGTATAGGGAATATTTACACAGAGGTAAATTTCAATACATGTTGCTGGTATTAAAATAATCATATTATTAGAAAAAAAAAAACTTCTCCATTTCATCCTTGGAAATGCTGTCTTTATACTATTTTCACTTCCGCTGTGGCAACCCCTTGGGGAGAGTACAAGGAAGTAGCCAAAGGTGCATTTTATCTATATAAAATGACTTGCAAGTCACTACATTCTTTCTTTCTGTTCATTTTACAACTCTTTTTTTTGTTTTTTGGGGGATATATATATATATATATATGTAGGATAAATATAAACATATGCCCACCTGGCAGACAGCAGCTTGCAGCATGGCATCTAGTCCTCCTTCAGGTGTGTCCATGTTACCAGAGATGCGCTGGCGCTTGATCACCCGTGTGAACTCACTCATATTCCCCGTCATGCTAAGGACATGGTGGAAGCCATGGGCTGGACGACAGCGGATCTCGTAATCACTTATAAGAAACAAAACACAAAAAAGAGGTTTTATTTGCAACATTTTGAACTGCAGAGCTATATTTGGTTTTTTAATCTCTCAGCAAAGCTCATTTTGGTGACAGTATTGCCCCAAACAACTAATGGGTCTCTCTGTAGATTTTTGAATAACCACTCAAATGATGACACCCCTCTTCTAGTGTCATTAAAAGAAGAAAGTTAGCTGAGGAATACTGCAAGGAAAAAATGACATTTTCAGTGAGAATAATTAAGCCAAAAAAAATTCTCTTACCTGCAGGGGTTACTAATCTTAGACGGATGGACGTTGATGTAAGGAGAAACAGGTTTATCCACGAATGAACCAAAACCGAGCCAAAGGTCTGAGGAGTGCTCTGTCATGCGAAGGGACAGAGCTACACCCACCGTCTTTAGCTATGCCACATAGAGAAAAGAGAGTCATGTAAAGACAGGACAAGGGCAGGTAAAGATTGGTGCACAAGAAGAGAAAAGCAGAAGAATTTTACCAGTTTATTCTGTATCTCAATAAAGTCAGTTTCCCTCTCATTAAGCTCAGTTACTATTTTTATAGGTCCTGTTGAGACTTGTCATTATCATTCTCTTTAAGGAAGCTTTTACGCAAATTGATTTTTTACATTGCAAATAGCTGCTTGCAGCTATGCTTATATATAGAACCTTCAAGAAGACGAATGGGACAAATTTTCACTGACTCACTGAGCAGTAGAGTGACAGATGAGTGTTTTAACACCTACATGATCAAGGTTTTCCTGCATAGAAGCCGATACATCCACCAGGTAGTACAGATCCACAGGATAACGCTCCAGCTGCTTCACTGACACTATGAAACTGGCCTCTAAACCTAGACAAACACACAAATGTACACAACACATAGAACGCAAGGAGCAAAATTCAGTAATACTGCATGTTGTAGTAGAGTACCAGCATCTCTGAAGAAGACAGAGCAGTGAAACAGCAATAAACCCTCACGCTAAGGAAAAATGAGATGAAAATTTGTTAGTTATAGGTTACGTCAGCCCGCCTTTACCTTCCCTTTCCTCCCCTCCTCATACATATAATTAGTAGGAAGGACAACAATTTCAATGGGAAGAACTCACATGAACTACTATTCACAGTGGCTGCACCAACTACCAAAACAGAGAATCTCAGATTGCAAGACACAATCAGAGGGCTGTGACTTCATTCAGTGCTAAGGGCACCATTTTTCATATTTTTTCTGAATGCTTAAACACTAACAGTGATTATCGAAGCACTTATCTCTGAAACCATCAACACTCGAAGCCAGCGTATTTACCAAGTGTGCCAAACTGAATGCACACAGCTCAGTGCGGTGCTTTACTCTCCAGTACAGCCTTCCAGGCAGTACTTGCTGTGCTGCAAAACTAAATGCAACTTCGCATGTGATGTGGATGAGGTCTTACAGCCTGACCCACAAAGAAAGTGAGATTTAGCCTAGTTTCTGCTGTTTTTCTTTCCAGCAGGATTTCAGTGCTTGAAGAGTGTTGTTGTTGCCCGTGTTCAGAATACACACCTATATTTAACACATTTGGATGTCTGTGTTTATCTTTGTTTCCTACATGAAACTGCAATGCCCTGCACACAAAGTAAGTAAAAACTACAAGTGTTTGTCTTTTATATTATCATTGTGATGGTGCTTTGTTTGCATATTGAAATGTATGAAAGCAAAACCACATTTTTAACAGCGTTTGATCATTTTGTGCACAAATCCAAGTTACCAGTCATCTACCTGCACTGAGGGTGATACTGATATCTCGTGGGGACACTTGAGTACTGCCGATGGTGGCATTGACCTCCACCTTGACCTCCGATTGTTCCATGAACTCTGGTCCACACCCTCGCCTGCGCAGGTTTTCTGGCAAGTCACAGCGCTGGCTTAGCCCCGCTCCAAGTAGAAAGTCCTAAATGGTCAAAAAAAGGTCAAGGTTCAAAATGGGCAGTTTGCCCTTTCTTTGAAAAAGGCTGGTTTTAATGGTCAACCCTGTTTCCCAAAAGTTGTGACACTGTGCAAAATGTAAATACATTAGCAAATAACTTAAATCTTCTACATTATTAAAAAGATTCTAAATTGGCTGTAGGTAGGAATGACTGTTTCTCTGCGTTAGCCCTGCAATAGACTGGAGAGCTATCCAGGATGTGCCCCACCTCTCACCCTGTGACAGTTGGGATAGGCTCCAGCCCCCCAGTGACTCTGAATTGGATAAACAGAAGAAAATGGATGGATGTTATGGAAAATAGTACAAAGACAACAAAATGATAGCAGAAACTGCAACATTTTATGGTTTTTGAAAAAAATATATACTCGTTTTGAATATGATGCCAGCAACACTTTAAAAAAAGTTGGTATATATTTACATCTGTGTTGCATCATCTCTTTCTCTAACAGCACTGTAAGAACTACAAAAATTTCTCCCATAGGTGGCAGGTCTGGACAACAGGCAGACCAGTTTTGCAGAGTTTTATTACAGTGCTATACTTTTGGAATGCCATTTGGCATTATCTTGGTAAAATAAGCAAGGCCTTCTCTGAAAAGAAATTCATTTGAATAGCAGTATATGTTGCTCCAAAACCTCTAAAGTTGAATATTAATGGTGCCTTCACGGATGTGAGTTACCTATGCCATGTGCACTCAATTACCTGAATACCATAACAGATGCTGGCCTTTGACGTCTGTGCTGATGACAAACTGGATGGCCTAAGAAATCATGAATGCAGTGTCTGTGATTTCCTTAAAAGACTTTTGATATGGTCAGACCACAGGACAGCTTTCCACTTTGTTTTAGGCCTTCCTAAATAAGCTCAAGCCCAGAGAAGGCGACTGTGCCTCTGGATGTTTTTTCTTTGCAAGGTTAAGTTTAACTTGTGCATACAGCAACAAATTGTGTTGGCTGACAATGGTTTCAGTCATTTACTACAGAGTCACCTGTTTCTATTAGAGTGTCACAAATTGAGGCCAGTCAGTGTTGGTTTTCAATCTTGTCCCTTGTATTCACAGATTTCTCTGGATTCTCTGAATCTTTTCTATTATATTATGCACCACAGATGAAGAAATGTAAATGCATAAAACACACTGAGAATTATGATTCTTAAACTGTTTCCCTATTTGCCCACACAGACTTTAACCTAATGGTGAACCCCTGACCATCTTTAACTCTGAGAGACTCAGTCTCTCTCAGATGTGCAGATGTTAAAGGCCTGCTGCCTATTAACATAATTAGCTAGGAGATGTTTACCAGATGTGTTTTTAGAGTTTAAAAACGTTTTGTTGCTTTGTTGATTGTTTTTAAATGTGTTGCTGGTAACAAATTCATATATATTTTTCAAAGAACATAATTTTTCAGCTGTATTATTTACTGTTTTATAACATCCATCGATCTTCTACTGCTTACCCAGGTCCAGGTTGAAAGGACAGCCGTCTATTCAAAGATGCCTAGACCTCTCTCTGCAGCCACTTCCTCCAGCTCTTTTGGGGGGACATTGAGGAGTTCCAAGCCAGCCAAGAAACAGAATCTCTTCAGTGTGTCCTGGGCCTGCGCCAGGATCTCCTCCCAGTGGGACACCTCACTTAGGAGGCATCCAGGAGGCATTCTAATCAGATGCCCAAACCACCTCAACTGGCTCCTCTCAATGTAGAGGAGCAGGAGCTCTAATCTGAGACCTTCCCAAATGACCGAGCTCCTCACCTCCTCATCTCTAAGGAACAAGTCTTCAGGGTGTTTTTATGTAACACTTAAAATTAAATAGAGGATATAAATAGAAATCATAACATTGTTTTTTGCCTTACCCGGCATTCAAAAATTTGTGGTGTTATTTCATTTGCAATTTTAAATTATATCATAAAGGCATAATAAAAGTATAATAAAGGCATTAAAAATATGTAAAACAGAAAAAGCTTCCAAACGGACAAACAGCGTATAGGCCATCTTTTTGCTGTAACCTCATCTGTATGATGATCACATCTCCTTGAGCCAGTCTGGAGCAAGAGAGAGTAAACAATTTCAAGGTCAGAAGAAAAATCATACATTCTCTCCACACCTGTGCCAGTATTTCCACTGCACCAATTCAAAAAGGTAGGCTTAACACTCAAAGTATAAAGGCTATGATACATTTAACCATTAACCTCTTTACTTTGTAATCTTTGGTTGTTGTACAAAGTGGCAGACCTTTCATTTAAAACCCCTCAGGTTGCTTTCACACAAGCTACAGGCTCCTGCATGTCACATAACTTTTGAATATATATTTATTTGAAACATTTGCTGGCAGCTTTTGGTCTGCTTTTCCTCCACCTACATACCTGTGCAAGGACACAGATGTGCAAAGTGTTCCTGTTTATTTCACACAAGGAAATAGGGCATATTAAAACTAGTTTCACTATTACTAACTGTGGTTTCATTTTTCCTTTCAGGTCCTTTCATTATGTTGTAATTGATTTGTGATGGGCTCACCCCGACACGAGAACCATGACTGTTTTGTTATCAGATTCTACAAGTACTTTGAAATGTCTGTTCGAATTTATTCATCGCCAGATTTAGTTTTTATTTGTTCTAATACTGAGCAAAGGAAATTGAATCCCAGTTTGGACAGTTAGAAATGTGGTTAGGTGGTCCTATTTTCTTTTTCTGATCAAAACATTGTTAAAACAATCTCACTATGTTCTGGCTATCTCTCTGCTGCCTAATAGCCAGGTGCCACAGAAGCACAATACTACAGTGTCATTCCTTAAAGCTTTGGAAAGGATTAGTAACCTTTGGTACTTAAGTCTGTGATTAAAAGAAACACTCAAAAACAGGAAAGTGGCACAATATGCATAAAAATATGCTACCAGATATCAATATTCACACTATTATCAATCTCTCAATGGCCTGATTAATTTGAGCTGATTTATAAAGAGCAGGAGGAGGAAAGCGATAGATGGTGAAAGAGTGAAATTATGAAGGGGGTCTCCCTAATTTAAAAAAGCTGAGGAAAGCCCAGATCTACAGCAAAAGCTGAAACTGTAGATAAATATGTGACATGATATGACATGAACCTGAAAAACTAGACTTAATTCTATTTATTTATGGTTTCCCTGTGGCTATACTTTGCCCTGTAACAATTCTGAATGCCAAAAAGTTTCAGTCTGACTTCCCGGGACTTTCCTTACACAGTTTGCTTCTTTACAGGGCTCTGAATATCAACAGCCAAATGTGAACATGCATATTCACAAGCACTGAACCGACAGTGTTTAATGCTTATCCAAGCATGGCTCAGTGAGTTCATGTGTGAGTGTGGGAGGTAACAGAGGTAATGCTTGAAGGTAATCACACACACTCATCAGTGAATCTGGCCCCACTTGATGATAGCAGAAGAGTTTAAGGTTCACAGGGTGGGAAAGCACCTGACGTCTGTAAACACACACATGCTGACATTCTGGTCTAGTACTTTTTGTCTGTGTGTTGTGACTGGTGTGGCACTGGGAGGCTTTACAGCTTTTCAAGGCTGATTTGGGGTGGGCCCTTTACGAGACAGACTGATACGATGGCTACAGGCACAAGCGGAAGGAGCAATATGTGTAAGTGTGTCGAGACTAAACACATGGATGGAAAAGTGGCTCTGTCTCTGTCTTCTGCATGAGAAAATGTGCATGGAAACGTTCAAACGGAGACCGGTGCACTCCCACAAGTCATAATGCAGGCCACTGAACTCAAACGTGCACATTATATTCACATTTGTGGACTGGATCAAGGCTTTGGTTCGTGTCATCTGAGGAATGCAGCTGAACGTCTGCCACGTTTGTCTGTCATAAAAAAACACAGATTTATACACATTCCTACCTCTTTGAAACACCAGGCACACTGCGGTCCACGTCGAAGACAGTCTGTACAAGAAGTGACACCAGGAGACCGACACGCACTGTCACCTGCTGACAGAAAGGTGGGAGAAAGAAAGGTGAAGGAGGCAGAAAAAGGAAAATAATTGGACAAAAAAGGAGACAAGGAGGAGGAGGGAATAATCTGAGATTAGCATATGAAAGAATGTACTTGTCGACATTTATTAGCTATGCAGCCGAACCCCTGTGAACACTAGAGCTCTCATATACACTCTTGATGATAGAATCACTACTTAGCATCTTATATGAGGCTATTTGGTGCATAGCAGTCAGAATATGGAAACAGGTGCTAGAAATGCTGGAGTGGTAACCCCTTCATCACACACACACACACACACACACACACACACAGCATATCCAATCATGAGTCAATCAGTTACTGAAAGCTGTGTGTATATGCAGTGAGCCCATAACTAGTCATTCAAGCAGGATGTGTCTGTGCGGGATCTGCAGAAAATACAGCAAGAGTGTAGATGTTACAAAGGGGACCTGGGGCTTCCTGTGGTGGAATTAGTTGCGTAGTGGAGTGGATTTATCAGCTGGAATCTAATTTTTCAGAATCACTTCAATGAGCTCCAAAGTTGAAATGTGGGACAGAAATAGGCTGCAGGTCTAAGCATTACTAACAGCCCTCTATTAAGCCACTCTCCCCTCATCAGCACTCTCCCCTCTGGCAAACCTTTGTCAAGGTGAAGCATTTAACTTCTAATTATAAATGTTCGATCCATGCCGAACCAAGAGGTCGGTGTGGATTTTTGAGTTTGCCGGCTTCCCTGCAGACATGATTACTTTGTAACTCCTCTTAACGAGTCTTCAACGTGCAGACAGCTACGCATAATGCGGGATGGGGGCTAACGCTGCCCGGTGATGGCTTGACAACGACAGCTACAAGATGCGGGGAAACTGCTGGGATATGATGCAATTAGTCCTAATGAGCCTCCACTCACCGACACTGAAGGGTTCTCCGCTGGAAGCGAGCACGAAGCAGCAGAGCAGGAGACACGGACAGGCGCTGCCGTAAGCGCGGAGCCAGGAAGTCATATTACCCTGTCGACACCGGGTGGGTGACCGGAGCCAAGCAGCGAGGAGACGCGGAGGGAGCGGAGCTGTACGGCTACTGGAGATGAACCGGTGGAGACCGGACGCCGTGTGTTCGCCGCCGCAGGAACAATAGCCGCGAGTGCCGGGACATTGTGGTTCACCCAACAACCCTGTAATCCCGAAGAGGCACTCACATAAACGGGTCAAATGCGCTTACGAGTCCCTCCATCTAGCTCCATCCACCCCGCAGGTGTGCGACGCGTCTCTCCCCCGCCCCCCCAGCTCGTTTCTGCGAAGGAGTTCGCCTCACAGCTGATGGCGAAGTCTCATCCCGGGACAGAGCACGCCGGAGTCACACGCAGGAGAGCCAATCAGCGCGACGCTCCCACACGCTGAACGAACATCACACGCCGAAACCAGGAGAATGACTGTGTTTTAAACCACTGCGCGGTGCCATGGTAACAACGCCGTGTCCTCGCGGCGAGAGAGCGTAAGGGAGGGGAGATGGACAAATAAGGGAGAGGAAGAGAGGTGAGAGGAGGCGCATTCCAAGTTAAACGCTGGTGTTTATGTAGCTTCTTAAGGGAGCCGTGAGGGCCGCTGTGTGCGAGGACCTGCGTGGAGGGATGATGGTGAATGGGGGGGCTGGGTGGGGGTCAGGA
>VUQH01016098.1:3468-14163 GCA_015106775.1 Etroplus canarensis | reverse complement strand
TATCCCCCCTTTCTACTAGATTTTGGAGTTGGTCTGTGGGAGTGTTTGCCCATTCATCAAGAGGGCAGACACTGATGCTGGATAAGAGAGCCTGGCTCACAATCTCTATTCTAGTTCATCTCAAAGGTATTCCATGGGGTTGAGGTTAGGTCTCTGTGTGGGTCAGTCACGTTCTTCCACAGCTAGTTCATTCAACCTTTATCAACCTTGCTTTGTGCACTGGGGCAGAGTCATGCTGGAACAGAAAAGGGCCTGCCTCAAACTGTTCACTCAAATCTGGAATCACAGAATTCTCCAAAACGTCTTGGTAAGATGAAGTATTAAGATTTCCTTCCGCTGGAACTAAGGGTCCCAGGCCGACTCCAGAACAACAACCCCATAGCATTATCCATCCTCCAGCAAACATTACAGTTGGCACAGTGCGGTGAGGCAGGTAACATTCTCTTGGCATCTGTCAAACCCAGACTTGTCCATCAGACTGCCAAATAGAGAAGCATGATTTGTTACTCCACAGAACATGTTTCGCTGCTCCAGAGTGCAGTGGTGTGCTTACATCATTCCATCCAGCACTTGGCATATTGCTTTTTGATGAGGCTTTAATAAGGCTTTGCCATGGAAACCCATGCCACAAAGCTCCTGGCACACAGATTTGTAACTCTGCAGTTACTAATTCACCAGAGCATTGATGAATTTTACAAACTTTGAAGCTCAGCAATTGGTGACCCCGCTCTGTAACTTTTTGTGATCTTCCACTTCAAGCCTGAGATGCTGTGGTTCCTAAACACTTCCACTTTGAAAAATATCACTTACAGTTGATTATGGAATAGCCAGAAGGAAAGAAATTTCATGAACCAAATTGCCGCAGTGGTGGCATCCTACTTTAGCATCATGCTCAAATTCAGTGAGTTCTTTAGAATGACCCATTGTTTCACTAATGTTTGTAAAGGCAGACTGTATGGCTAGGTCCTTGATTTTATACACTTGTGACAATGGGACCGAATGAAACACCTGAATTCAATGATTAAGTTGTGTTACTTTAGTTACTTATTTTCTCAGGCTATGTTTCTTACATTTACTAGACTACTGTGGACAATCGCTATACAGTTCCATAAATTTTGGGACAATGACGCTTTTTGTAACTTTGCCTCTGTAAACCACCACAGTGGAGTTTAAATCAAACGGTCAAAGTGTGAATGAAGTTCGGACTTTCAACTTTAATTCAAGGGCATTAATAAAAGAATTAGCTATTTTTAGGCTGTGGTCCATCGTGGTCCATTTTTAGAGGCTCAGAAGTAATGGGACAGTTGACTGACAAGCAGTTTCATGGCCAGCTATGGCCTGTTCCCTTACTATTCCATGACAAACTAAGTAGATAAAAGATCTGGGTTTAATTCCAAGTGTTGAAATTGCATTTGGTAGCTGTTCACTGAAACTCTCAATATAAGGTCCAAAAAGATGCTGATGCAAGTAACAGAGGCCATTATTAGGCTGAAATACAGAAATAAACTTATCAGAGAGATAACAAAACAGAAGCATGGAATAGTTTTTAAAAGAAGGAATGCACTGGCCAGCTCAGCAACACCAAAAGGCCCGGAAGACAACGGAACACAACTAAATTCAGTGATCACAGAATTCTTTTACTGGTTAAGAAAACCCCTTCACAACATCTAGCCAAGTCAAGAACGTTCTCAGAGAGGTAGGTGTATCATTGTCCAAGTTTGCAATTAAGAGATGCCTTCATGAATCTAAATACAGAGGATTCCCAAAAAGTGTGCAAAACAATGCATACATTCAGGAATAGGAAGGCCTGATTAGAATTTGCCAGAAAACATTTTAAAGAGCTTGCACAGTTCTAGAAAAAAAAATCTGTGGACAGATGAAACCAAAATGAACTTGTACCAGAATGATGGGAAGAGAAAAGTATGGAGAAGGAAAGGAACAGCTCATGATCTGAAGTATGCCATATCATCTGTCAAACATAATGGAGCCAATGTCATGACATGGACATGTATGACTGCCAGTGGAACCAGGTCACTAGTGTTTATTGAAAATGTGACTGCTGATAGAAGCAGGATGAACTGTGAAATGTACAGGGGTATAGTCTGTTAAAATTCAGCCAACTGCTGCAAAACTGACTGGATGGTGCTTCACAGTGCAAATGGATAATGAGTCAAATTATACTACAAAAGCAACTCAAGGGTTTCTCAAGGCAAAGAAAAGGTATTTTTTCAATGGTCAAATCAGTCCCCTGATCTCATCCCAACAAAGCAGCTTTTCAGTTACTGAAGATAAAACAGAGAGACCCATAAACAAGCAGCAGCTGAAGGTTGTACAGTAAAGATCTGGTGGAGTAGTTTGTCCCATTACTTTTGAACCTCTGAAAATGGGGGACTATGTATAAAAATGGCAAATGGTAATTCCACTTTTGTCAAACCCCTTGAATTAAAGCTGAAATTCTACACTCCAATCACATTTTGAAAATTCCACTGTAATTGCACTGTCATGGTGTACAGAGGCAAAACTAAAAAAGTGTCATAATCTTAAAACTTATCGACCTAGCTGCATGTGCTGAAATGTGACAGTGGCTTGAATGGATGGAAGTTATATCTGAAAATTAGTGTGACTTCGGGCAACTCCAAGAAGCAACAGAGAATTTGCCAGAGGGAAAGGTAATAAACTATCTTCTGGTATGAAAATTCACTGTTAAATTTTAAAAAATTAAACTGAAAATTGTAAGACAGGTATTTTACCTAAGAAAGAACAACAGTACAGAAAAATACACTTTCCCTACTAACCATACTTATGCTAACATCCTTGTACCTGTCTATATACTTTGAATTAATAATGTTAAAATCTTGATCTTATGGCTCCTTTGTTGTAATGTGCCACTTTGGGTATATGCTATTTGTGTTTCAAAACTTTACTGAAGTAATTTGAACTTGTTACAAAAGAACAGCCAAAAGGTACAAGCAGACATACTGCAGTGTTTCCACTTTTATTGAAGGCATCAGAACAGCCAGAATAAAATGATTTTATTGGCTATCAGCCCCTAAAAGAAAAAAGTTATTGTGATACTGAAAGTCTGAATAAATAAACTATTTTCCAATGATGTTACAATTTGAACAGACAAAAATACTGAATACAGAAGTGTGTTAATTAAGATATATTTTGTTATATGAAAAAAAATCCCAAGCAATAAGAAAACCTGGAAAAAGGTTTTAATTTTCCAGTGTGTTTCTTCTTCTCATCTCTAATTAAAATGTAAAATTTTATCCTTCTTAGTTCCTTGTTCTTCCTCAGTGCCCCTGAATGCCTCTGTGTGATCCTCTTAATGATAATCTCCAGGTTTCATGCTTCCACCATCATGCATCTTAGCATTTCATTGGATGCAAACAAACATTATGCAGATTGTGAAGCTTAAAGTCTCAGATATGCTCCTCTTATTCTCTGCTCTGGTATTAAAACACCGAACACCAGGGAATCGGGTAAGGAAGAAGAGAGTGCACTTTTTGATGTTATCATGTATTGAAGTATTATTTTCCCATTTTGATGGATAAAGAAACTATAATAACAATACAGTTATCTTCACACCTGTAGACAAAGTGTATATCTTTGCAATTTGATCATGTATTAAAATGATCTCTAGACATCAGAACACAGTAAGCCCTGCAGTACAAGGAAAGCAGCTCAGAGTGCACTGACGCACACTTCATGTGTGGTATACTTGTCACTCAGGGTGCAAATGATGGTACACACACGCGCGCACACACACACACACACACACACACACACATGCACACACACTGGCCTGAACATGCATTATAATGTCAGCTCATCCTTTCCAAAGCCTCCAACAGTGCAAAGTGTTTCCAGCAGCATGCCATCTAAAGATCTTTTTCCAAGATCCATTCACAGCATTCAAATCTGTGTTTAGCATGTGTGTCCATGTTATTTGGGTGGTCTTCTGAAGCTGATTGAATTCCCACTTTCTGCTAATTGCTGGCAACCCTTCTGCTGAAGATGTGTCTGATCCTTTGCCCTGTGAATTTGGGCGCCAAAGAATTAAGTTTCAATGAGAGCTGTGAATTCGATCAAATGGAGCTTTGTGCTGTGAAGCGACAGTATCTCTCGTGGGCATGTATGCACCATCGGGCAAGCATCTGCAAACATAAATCAAGTGAAATTAGTAGTTCAGCTCAATATCCTTCTCTGTGTGGGTGACTGATGTTTATGATGCATCTCCAGCCTACAACTTGAGGCAATTAGTTTGTGAGATTAGTGAGAGTTTTAATTAGAATTTCACTTTTGCATATCAGCTTTTAAGACATAAAGGTATTTGTGAAGCCGCATCTTGCTGCTGAGATATAAAATTTCTTCTTCTTCTTCTTTTTCTTCTTCTTCTTCTTCTTCTTCTTCTTCTTCTTCTTCTTCTTCTTCTTCTTCAATATCTTTGTCCAATATATCCACTATTCCTCCTCTGAACATGTCCAAACCATCTCAGCCTTGCCTCTCTGACTTTGTCTCCAAACTGCTCAACATGAGCTGTCCCTCTGATTTCTAATCCTGTCCATCCTGGTCACTCCTTGCAAAAATCTCCAGTACCACTTCCTGTCTTTTTGTCAGTGCCACTCCAAACCATACATCAACACAAGTCTCACTACCATCTTGTGAACCTTCCCTTTTACTCTTTCTACCATCCTTCTGTCACAAAGCACCCCTGATACTCATCTCCACCCACTCCACCCTGCCTGCACTCTTTTCTTCACCTCTCATGGGGTCTGTCCATTGCATTGGATGTTTGATCCCAGGAATTTTTTTTTTTATCTGAAACAGGTTTTCCTCAAATATTTCCTGTATTTAGCACCATCCATCATTCCTTCAGGTTTGAACAGTTTCCCAGTCCCTGCTGATGAACAACATCCCCACAGCATGATGCAGCCACCACTGTGCTTCACTGTGGGGATGGTGATGGGGGGTTTTGGATTGGTGCCAGACATGACGTTTTCCAAAAAAGTTCAGTTTTAGTCTCCTTTAACCAGAACACCTTCTTCCTTATGTTTGGGGAGTCTCCCACTTGCCTTTAGGTGAACCATAAATGTGCTTTCTTATTTTGTGGCTTTTTTTCTGGCCACTCTTCCTTAAAGCCCAGCTCTGTGGAGTGTATAGCTTTTAGTGATTCTATGAACAAATACAGCAGTCTCCACTGAGGAGCTTTCCTCCTCCTTCAGGTTTACCGTTGATCTCTTTGCTGCCTCTGATTAATGTTCGCTTTGCCCAGTCTGACTTTGGATGGACGGCCCTCTCTACGCAGGTTTGTTGTGATGCCATGTTCTTTCCATTTTGTGAATATGGATTTAATGGTGCACTGTGGGATTTTCAGAGTTTTAGATATTTTTAATAACCCAACCCTGATTTGTACTTCTCCACAACTATGTCCCTGACCTGTTCAGAGAGCTCCTTGTTGTCACTTGCTTGGTGGTGCCTCTTGATTAGTGGTGTTAACAGACTCTGGGGCCTTTCAGAACAGGGATATATATATATTTAGACCACACGCGAAACAGATGGACCTTTTTTTTTAACTAATGATGTGACTTCTGAAGATCGCCCTGTGTTCCTCCCTCATCTTGAAATATGTGTTCACCACAGCTACCTCCATGCTTTTGCAAAATCAACTCCATCTGTCCCTCCACATTCCTCTCCTTAACACCATACCTACCCAACACCTCCTCATCCCCTATGTTTCCTTCACTTACATACCCATTGAAGTCTTCTCCCATCACCATGCTCTCCCCCAGGAATACTCTCTACCACTTCATCCAACTTACTCGAAAATTCCTCTTTCTCCTCTAACTAGCATCCGGCTTGTGGGGCATATGCACTAACAACATTGAGCATCACACCTTCAATTTCCAGCTTCAAAGTCATGCTTCTGTCTGACACTCTCTTCACCTCCAGAACACTCTTCACATACTCTTCCTTCAAGATGACCCCTGCTCCATTTCTCTTCCTACCTACACCATAGTAGAACAGTTTGAATCCACCTCCTATGCTCCTGACCTTGCTTCCCTTCCACATATTCTCTTGCACACACAATTTATCTACCTTCCTTCTCTCTATCATATCAGCCAGCTCTCTCCCTTTACCTGTCATAGTCCCTACATTTAAAGTCTCTACTCTC
The DNA here is from genome assembly GCA_015106775.1 of Etroplus canarensis. NCBI lineage: Eukaryota > Metazoa > Chordata > Actinopteri > Cichliformes > Cichlidae > Etroplus > Etroplus canarensis. The sequence continues at coordinate 7,985 of VUQH01016098.1, read as the reverse complement.
ACCTCCACCCTCCTACCTTTCCTTCCCTCTCTCTGCCTCCTAACACACCTTCCCCCTCTCCTCATTTTTCTTCAGTCAACAGTACCATAGTTTCTACTGGAACCCCACTGGGTAATGGTGGTGGTCGTTGTTAACCCAGGCTTCAACTGATCCGGTATAAAAATCTTGTTATGAATCCTGATATTTCATTTGACAAAGATTTTACACCGGATGCCCTTCCTGACCCAACGCTTTCCATTTACCCAGGCTTGGGACTGCCACTCGGAGTTGCCCCTGTGGCTGAGTTCACTGTTATATAAAATATTTACTGAGTAATTTCTGGCTTTTTGCATGTGGAAAGTACAACATCCATAAATCATCCACACATCATGTGAACTTGTACTTTTCTAACGCCTGCATCTGGCACTGATCGCACACAAAAGCAAACAGAAATAATTTAAATATTCTGTGCATTTGCCCAACATCTCAGACATTAAAATGTCAGTCACAGCGAGAGAAGAAATGTCTCTGTCTGGGTGGAAAAACACTTCCATCATTATCATCTTTGACACAAACGCTAATCCCTCTTCCTATGTTAGCCATCTGTAGTTGAAGTGCAGGGGCAGAAATTACTAAGGAAAATGGACACAAATAAAATGCTAATTCACCACAGACTACAAGTGGCTCCCCTCCCTCTGCTAAGCTCTGGGGCCTCTTGGTTCCCACACCACTTCCCTGTGTTTCTCCCAGGGTACTGCTGGGATACAGGCGGCTGCATCTGAGCCTGCAGCAGGGACGCAGCCCTCCCATTGGCTTGTCTTTGTTAGGCCTCATGCATGGCATTTATCATCTGATTTGAATATATGCAAATTATGCAATGGTGCCCCCGTCAAAGGAAACTCCCCCACCACCACCCCTCTTGTCTTCCTTCATTTCCCCGCTCTTTTCCTTTTTGTCTCTTTCCTAACTGCTGCCTCTTCTGCTGTGTGGGAAAGAGCTATTGGAGGGCCAGATCTGCTTTGTCCCAGGGATTTATTTTAAAGAGTAGTGATACTCATGACTGTTAAATACCAGACACATGTATCATAAGGAAGGTTACACGAAAGAAGGCACTGCATCTATGAAGGTGATTCCCTGGTGAAGCAATATTTCTTTTAAAACCGGATCAGTTTCTACAGTGTACACAAACTAAACACTCATAAATATGTGTCAGATATGTCAGATTTATTTTTTTTTACACATTTTGAATAAGTAAATAGCATTCAGTCATCATGTGAAATGATCTTGCTGATTACATTCTAATAATAACAAGAAGGACTTACATTACTAGGGTCCAGCTTTATCTACTGAACAGCTAAACTGAATCCAGCCATCATGACTGGAAGAATCACATTTAATGAGTTCTCCTTAAAGAAGCTTTTATGATATAATAACAAATGTAGTCCATCAGTGCACAATAATATCCCAAATAGAACAAAACTACAGCATATTTCTAAAATAGTCTATGTTGCACAAGATATCCACCCACACCGTGGCCTTTGAGACACACAGTGGCCTTACATTTGTACATTCACTGACCTATCATGGCCGTCTGTTTTCAGATTCAGAGATAAACACAGCAGAAATGGTTCCAGCACATGCTGCTGCGATGCGTTAAGCTGTTACTCTGGCTTCTCCTCACACCGTTTCTGGATTTGGGCGACATGAATGATTGCGCACTTTAGATTGTAATTACGCAAATGTATGACGCTAATTCTGCTTCTCCGAGTGCTTGTGTTTCCAGCAGCATGGATGATCTCACGGAACATCCACTGGCCCGCATGCACAGATAAAAAAGGGAAAATTGGAAATTTGGCGCGTCAGGGGCCTTTTTTTGTAGAGAATACTCTCTATTACCTCTGTTTGCCAGAGGAAAACATGGTTACACTAAATTAGATCATGTGTATTCCTGACTCTGAGCTGTGGAGCTAGAGCTCTCCTGATTTATCTCATATTTTTAACTTTTCCTTGAGATGAAATTAGTAAGAATTATTAACTTTTACCCGGACTCATGTTGTCTTTTTGCACCATGAAAAAAACACATACATAGAGATATTTAAATTGCTCATTTTTTAATTGAAAGGCATTTAAAGGAATTCCAAGACTGACATTTCTAACTATTCCCCCTCCCCTGAATTTCCCCTGTGCTTTCATATGTTCTGAATGACTCCGGCGCGCACTGGCGCTGCGCTTGAACTTGACCGACGGAACTGCCTGGGAAAAGAGGCGCGACTTAGGCCCTTTGCCCCCCTCATTTATGGAGTGGGGGGCTGCTATGACTGATGTCAGCGCTCATTAGCATAAACTCCAGCCTGTTCCCAATTAAACCAGGAAAGCAGCAAGACCCTCCTTCTGTTTTCGCATGGTGTGGAATGGACCAACATCTCTCCCTCTGCCTGATGAGCAAGAAGCAGCTGCTGGAATGTAAGTTGGTTTTTGAAACTGTTACAGAGTTTTTGCTTTAGACAGTTACGTTAAAGTTTTATTTTGGCACATATTCTTTTTTTAAGATGTGCAGTGTCACATTCATGAAAGGAGGATTTGCTGGAGCACGCATGACACCTGCAATTTCTACCCTGTTTTCACTTGTCCTAGAGGTGTGCTTTTAGGTGAGAGATTTCAGCCCACTTTGCATGAGGTTAAATGATGATGGTGATTTCTTTGGTATGCCCAGGCTGCACAAGGTTGTGTGTGTGTGTGCAGATGTCAGCCCAGTGCAGGAAGTTCTAATTGCCTCTCACAGATATTGAAAAGCTGGCCAGCAGTTTTCACCTGACTGGTGGATTTGATGTTGCAATAGCAAAATTAGAGTATTACTTGTTGTAAAAATGGTTTCTTCTGTCATTTGTTACCTGAAAAAAACTCCAAGCCTGCATTTCAGTGTCAGCAAATAATTCTCCAATCATCACAGCAAGCATCTATAATTGAGAAAGTAAAAAATTATAAAATCTTATCAAATATCAGCAACTGTCTAATGTTCCAAACAGTTCAGTTCATTTCAGATCTGAAGGAGTTCAGAGAGCAGCAGCTGCTGTTGCTGTTGCTGTGCAGTTCTCAGATATTGCTGTATATTATTTTTCTCCAGTTGGAAAACAATCAAGATCAAAATGTTGGGACTTTTTAAAACCAAACAAAAATTTTGCCCAGACATAATGGCACCATTATTCAAGGAAGAGCTCACAAAGCCTGATTGTTTTTAAATTTTCAAATACATTATTAATCTGCTGGGAGGGTCACAGTTTTCCACCAAAACAAACAACTTATTACAATTAACTACAGCACTTAGGTGCTAATTTGTAGACATGACAGACCGAAGGACAAATATCGGCTTCCTGTTGGTCTTCATATGTGACCTTTGGCACCGCTGTCTTGGTGTCAGGTCAGGCCTCTTTGAAGAGCAGCCATTACAATTCCCCGAAGTGACCACTTGAATTGGTCAGTTATTAACAATTGAATCCAACAGAGCTCAGTATGGCCATGTGTGGTCATGCATGACGACAGCCATACAAAATTTGACAGGAATGAATGATTCTAAGGGGAAGGTGGATGCAGTTTAAGTTAGGAGGATTGAGACTGGTATGAGTGGTTTATTGCCGTCTTATCTTAATTTAACACAAACACAGATGACAAAATATGAATTATGAGTGTAAGAAAAAACCTGTCATTCAACTCTCCGATCTGTAAGTCAGAAATGTGAGATTCATGTAAAGAAGGGGGGGAAAAAGGGACTATCTGAAAACATTGCGCCCCATTTATGAAAGTTACAATTTTGCGAGCACCACTAAAAGCACCAAAAACGGGGCAGGGGGGTGCATTAACAATTCATTTTATTAACAAATGCATAGTTAGGATTTTGTCAAGGTTTATCCAAACAAGCAAAATTCAAACAACAGATCCTTACATGGGAAACACGTGTTGAACTGTTGCTCAGAAGGTAGATTATAATGAATAAGCTTTAATCGGTGTGATGACACCAGGTATTTCCCCTAGATGTCAAATTTTGAAGACCTTTTTTAAATTTCATTTTTCTAATGCGTTTCATATAGGACCGCATATTTCCACCAGACACATTCCTGGACCTAACAATTTCCTTTTAACTCTCAAAGAAGCACGTTCTTGTCTCTTTCTACAAAAGAAATACGGATACATTTGTGTTTAGTTGCTGGATTCACGCAACTCAAGCAGTTTATGACTTTTTCAGTTTTTCACAGATAACAATTCTGCATTAAAAGGCTAAATAAAAGCCACATTACACTCAGATAAGGACCCGCACTTTAAGATGAAATTGTTTTTTTTTTTCTTCTTTTTGATGCCTTGCTCAGAATCAAACTTGGCGATGTAATTCTAAAGATCTAAAATAATCTATTTAAATTTTAAATTCACGAAGATTTGCATTAATTAATTTTAACAGCCTTTGAGGAACATATTCGGCATCTGCACGTGCGTATTTGTGTCATTATTTTGTATTAATAGAAAACGCTCATCTGCAGACAAAAGCA
>VUQH01016093.1:45821-63861 GCA_015106775.1 Etroplus canarensis | reverse complement strand
GGAGGGGGGAAGGGGGAGGGGGGGGGGGGGGGGGGGGGGGGGGGGGGGGGGGGGGGGGGGGGGGGGGGGGGGGTGGCCCTCGCCCTGCTTGGTGAAGTAGCGGCTTGGAAACTCATCTGGTAGTAATAAGGGTTCCACATTGCTACCGTGACTCATGCCTGCACACGCCCACCAGACTATTACAGACTTATTTAGTATGTATGTGCTGTACGGCCATTAGACTCTGTGACCATGTGAGCTGAGCGGCACGCCAGACCGGTGGTACACCCTTAACACCACACAAACAGAACCACATAGGAAAATACACCTTAATACAAAAAAAATGCTACAATACCCATGCAGTTAAAAATCCCACAAAGCACTACTATGAGCTACTATATTGAAGACAGAGTCTCTTCTTTCTTTTGAAGGTTCTGTCTCAGGATTACTGAGACAAAATTAATTACTTCCTGCAATACATCACAGTTAAAGCTCCTGTTTGGAGAGTTGGCGAGGAATCGTCGAACCATTCCCAAACGTTCATTAAAGGTTAAATAAACTACAGGCCAGCGGTGGATTATTGCTCCATCGGTGCCAACAGTGTTCCTCTACACCAAGCTAACAAGTCTTTCAGTGTCAGGCACTGAGATTTGGATTAAGGGGTTAAAATGGTAAAAGGAAAACATTTGGTTTGATTTTTGCTGCACACTTAAAACAAAAACAAGCCCAAATTCATTCAGCGATTGGACCACAAAATTCAGGTTGTATTTCCATCTTTGCACCCAATGTTTTTAACCATTTGCCAGGTTTTATAAAATTAAAGAGATGGATTCAAAGTTTGACATAAAAAAGCAAACAGAGCTCAAAGATTTTTTTAAAGAAACCATACTGTTTAAATAACACCCTATCAGGCTGTAATAAAACATAATACGGAAGACATAAAGGATATTCCTGGGGAATTTAAACCTCAGTGTTCTTCCACACAAGCTTCTGTTAAACTGTTCAAACCAGTTTTTAATATTATCTGCTGCCTTTTGGTTTAAAGCTCCATTTTGCAGTTTTCTGCTTGAGCTGCTGCCTTTTGGAAAGCCATGTGATGAGTATCAAGATGCAGCTTTGCTCACAAAATGGAAGTTTCCCATTTAATAATGAATGATTTTGGAAAAGAAGGTGGACTGCATTCAATACCTGGGTTGCCCACACTTGTAGCTGTTGTGTCTAATGTGTCTCATCAAGACAACTCATCTATTGCTTCTTCCAGCCTGCAGTAAGACAGTAATACAACACTGAGGGGGAGATGGTGGTAATGACCACAGAATCCTACTAATGACTAATGGGTTCATTTAAGTCAAAGCCTTCTCCTTTGAATGGAATGCAACTTCCTGATGTGTTAGGCCAGCATGTTTTAGGGGACTAGAAGGGCCAATTCAAAACACTTCCAAATGAAATGGCGAGATCCACCGCCTCTGGAGTGTTTTCTAAGAATCACGAATCAGGATAAGTACGAGCAGATCCTTATCAACCAGCAAAATGGCGGCTTTGCGCGGCTGATCCCACAACCCAGACACCTCAGAACTGATGCAGAGGGCCCTTCTCTCGCCCCTTTTACGCACAGCACGACGCACCTGCGCTCCTCCTCTGCTGTTTTCCTCCTCAGGGACATCAGCCGCACAGGTCACGTCTCTACAACCCGCTCGCAAAATGAGGACACGGCCAAGCCGCTACGCGCAATAATGCGTTTGCGTTATCACGGCGGTGGGTTTCTACCTACGGAAAGCAGGGACAAACGGGACGGGGACGGGATGCGCGTTCGCCGCAGTGTGGAGCGGGCTTTACGTGTGCGTAAAACTGACCGGGTTCGTGCGTCCCCGGGTTGTCGGACATCTCCAGCACCAGCAGTTCTCGGCCCTCGAAGCTCTCCCCGATGGTGTAGATGCGGGTGATGGTCGGACACTGCAGCCACACGGACACCAGCGCTTTCCGCAGCTCCTCGTAGCGGTGGTACTCGAAGGAGATCTCGCCGTCGGCACCGGCCGCGCTGACCAGGGCGACCGCGGCGGCCCCGAATAAAACTGCCGAAAGGAAGTGTTTCATTTTGACGCGTCCTCGTTTCCCAAATCCCTGTCTCTGTGTCTGCCTGCGGCTTGGTTCCAAGCCTTATCTCTGCGATGCAGCCTCGCTTTAGGCTATAAATATCCCCCTCCCTCTCTCTCTCTCTCTCTCTCTCTCTCTCTCTCTCTCTCTCTCGCTTCCCTCTGTGTGTGATGCGCTGCTGTACCTGAGCGCAGACTCCCTGCCGACCCTCTGCGTAAAGTCAGCCACACGATTCTCATATCCGGTCACAATTTTTCAAACTAAATCAAAACTCAGGCTCGTTGAAATAGGATATAGATAGATAGATATATAGATAGATTTTATTGATTTCCCAAGCTGGGAAATTTCAGTGTAGCAGCAGCATTAAACACAGAGAAAATAACAATACAATAAAGAAACAACCTAGACATATTAAAACAATAAAACTAACAAAAAACTTACCATAATAATTGCATTAGTTTTTTGGGCTGATGTTTGATGTATAAAGTAGGAGTTGGGTTCTGATGGAGCGGAACAATATCATTCACATTATTCATGAGAAGAAAAGAGCCGTGTGATTCGTTCGTGTTGTAAGCAGTCAACCTGACCAACTGGACAATTAGACAAGCTGAAAATTGTGCAATATGAACATAACTGTGCATACTTATGCTTAAATTCTTCTTTTTATATTTATATAGTGTAGGATTTATGTCATTTATATTTAATGGTGTGTTTTTTATGGTGCTACACTGCTGCTGGATCCAGAGGGATCAATAAAGTTCTATCTATCTATCTATCTAAACTGGGAGTTTTTGAGCTCGTTTTGATTTAATTATTTTGTATACTCTTGTTCTGAGTTTTATCCTCTGTTAAGTATTTTCATATGTTGAAGTGTCTGATCCTCATTGTAACTTCAAGTATGGGGTTCTATGTTCACCTCATGGTTACTCCAAGAGCCTTAGTCATATGTTTTTCCTGGTATGCTCTATAAATTATTCTGGGATTTCACGGGTTATGAACGCTTTGTTTTTAGTTTCTTAGAGTTCAGGTCTAAGTAATCATGTTTTATTTAATACCCTGAGTTTCTTGCATTTTAGTCACTGATTCTGCCTCCCCTGCATTTTCCCTACTTGTCTTTGAGTCTGTGTTGTTTGGTTCTTTTCCTGTTTTACTTTGATGGTCATCTGCATCATGCGTTTGTGAGTAGTTTTCCTTCCTGTCTCCCTGAATCCCTGATTGTTCCCACCTGTGCTCCCCTGCCTCCCCTACTTCCCTGCACATATCTCTGCCAGCAAATGGTTATAATTCAAGTTATTCCAAGAATTTTGTGTTTCTGCTATTGGCCAAATAAAGGTTCCTCTTGAGTTTATGTGGTCTTCCTGCTCTGAGTCTGTTTTTGGGTCCTCGCACTCTTACACACCTGCAACTGTGAGTTTGTTTCTTTCTGAGTCTGTGTGGCAAAAGTCTGGGTGCAGACTGAGGCAAAACTGCTCTAGAATCTTGAGAGTAGGACCAGAAGAAAGGCCATTACAGTAATCACAGCAGGGCAGACAGTGTAGAACAGGACATAAATTGTCTATGGACTTAATTTGATTAAATTAGGGCATTTTTTAAAAAAGGCAGCACAGTGGTTTGGTAGTTAATACTGTTACCTCACAGCAAGAAGGTCCTGGATTCAAATCCACCAGCCAGCTGGGGCCCATGCATGTGGGGCCACCACATGTGGAGCCTGCATGCCCTCCCTGTGTCCACAAGGGCCCTCCCCGGGCACCCTAGCCTCACCCAGCAGCCCAAAGACATGAAGAGTTAGACTAAATTGCAATTATAATTATTGACCTGCAACAGACTGGTAACCCCTCCAGAGTGTACCCCACCTCTCACCCCAGGGTAGCTGCGATAGGCTCCAGCCCCACTGACCCCAAAGTGTATAAATGGATGGATGATTTTTTTAAAAATATATTTATGACACTTAATTTTAAAATGCAAGAATTTAAGTTGCAGAGTGCAGGCTACTACAGTTTAAGATGCTTTTGTTTTTATTTTAGCTCTCAACTTCAACATAGTTTGGTAATGTTTTGTAGACATGTTAATGTAGAAATATGCAAATGTGAGAAATTTCTTTCTAAACAGACTATTAAATTGGCAAAGCAAGTTAATATGAAGACCACATCTTGGGCTCTTCAACAATTTTCATGACACCTACATATTCTTCACTATTTTGTAACAAATCTTTGTTGGCCTAAATAAAATTGTGGAACTGGAAAATAAATCCAGGGGCTCCACTGTAAGAAAATATAAAATCCCACAAATTGTTAAGATTTGTCTGTTTTATATAGCTGTTTAATGTTTTTTCCAGGTCAGATAAAACATATCACTTCCTGTTTGGTCCCTGTTGGCTGACTTGACATAGCTGTGTATGCTGGATGGGCTATGGGGGTGTGTCCACAGTGCAGCAGCTGAACTAATCCCACATAGACCCACAAGCCACAACAATAAAGTGACTGACAGGTGAAGGGAATAAATAACACTGATCGTCTGGAGAAAACACAGTGTTCTCCCAGGAAAACCTGTGGCATTCTGACATTCTTCACCTGGAAGCTACTGTAACACACTCAACCCACCAAAACATGACTACGGACCAAGATCATCACTCTGATGAAATTCAGATTCTTAAGTTAACATCTAATAAGAACCCCCTGAGATGTCAGTGTCCCCATTCTCTACAAAATATGACTATCCATAACAGACATCTTTACAAACCATTGACATATATGATCTCTCACCAACTTCAGACAAAACTGCTACACCACCAACGTCCTGATTACATTTGTTCATGTATTTTATTCTGACAAAAACAGAAAAAATAACAAACAAAATGGTTTATTTTATTTTGTAAAAATTAAAGCAGCATTTAAGTATTTTTACAGGCTTGAACAACCTGGGAAACATCCCCATTTCATCAAAAAATTGACACTTGTTTGCATCAAACAGGCCTGACGTTTTGTCAGAAGTCTGCATTTCGTTTAGACAGTTCGTGCTGAACTGCAGCTTCAGCTGCAGGAAGGAAAGACTGACTTAGATGCACTAAAGAGGAAGTGCTAAAGTGCTGAGACATTCAGAGAGTTACAGAAGCATTTCACTTAAAAGATATGTCATAAACATGTCATTTCAACAAAACAGTTAATCAAAATGAGGAGTTGATTGTTTTTATTTACCAAATTGTTGACAAAAACACAGACTGAATCAACATGCAGTCTGATTCCTATGCAAACCACAGACATCATGATTCATTTGCTGAACACCTTTAGCTCATGTTTTAGTGTACAGAGATGAAAATCTGCGATAACTGCGTGCTTTAGTCTGTGCGACTTACTGCCTCTTGCCCACCTGTCAGAACAGGTTTGTGTCTATGAAGGGAGGCTTGAGCAGTTTACTGCTCCTTCTTATCTTCCTGCTTCTCCATGTACTTGTTGTATTGGCTATCCGTCTTCAGCAGCTTGTCCCACCAGGTGAAAGTGGAGGAGTAGTTCCCGACAAAGTTCATGTGGTGGAAGTCGTGGAAACGTGCACCGGCGTAGAACGGGATCAGGTGAAGCGGGTTCAAAGGGATGTCGTAACCACTGACAGGAAAAAAAAAGTCACATTTTCATTCAAAAAGTGACCACATTTCATTGTCAAATAAAAAGAGTGAAAGCTTTTGATGATAAACAATGTCCCAAGATGAATTTCCCAAAAGGAAGTGTGGCACTAAAGAAAAGATTAACTTAATATCGTTTCAGGTCGGGAATTTGGGCCCACAAACCAATTGTAATTGATGATTTAGGCCTCATGCATTATTCAACTTGAAGGAGGCTGACCTTTGTTGTGATTAATTTAAGAGGAAAAACTTGCTAAAAGGCAAACAAATTTAAGTGATTACAATAAAACTAATGTAAATTAAGACTTGCAGCAGAAAAAAATGTTGGATGTTTGAGTACTTCTGTTGTTTGCCATCTCTTGCAAATTTTACATGATGAAAATATTATTTTATTAATAATTTAAACTAATACAAACACTGCAATTCAATGTCAGCATAACATCATAACCCTAAAATATAAATGCAGGTATTTCAAAGGCAAGTTTTCAAGATGTTTACAAAAAAGACTTGTATGAAAATAAAATATTAAAAAGCAAAAAATGTTTCAGTTTCACCAACTTCAAATTTTCACATCAATTTTTACAGTAAAAAGTTACGAACGTACAGTCAGAATATCAAAGTACTCGAGAGATGGTATCAAAAATTAGTTTACTCAAATATAGAGAACTTGCTTTATGAACTCAATGCACATGTTTATACAAGCAGTTTGTGACCCTCCTGTCTGATGAGTTCTTTATAGTGTAAAGTAAGCATCTGCAAATGTTTGGTGCACATTTAAGTCTTTGTTAACCTCCTGAGGCCAAAGCTCATTTGGGATGCATAGGATGTAACAGGTCTATGTTGAGCAGAATGATATAGAAGGTGCAGAAAAGCCAAATGTAATGTCCTCACATGAGAAGTCAGCAACTCTGGAGGTTAATTTGACTTAATTTGTTTCCATCAGTTATATGTTAGTGTCTCCACGGTGTAGTGGTTTACATTTGCCTCAAAAGAAAAAGATCCCTGGTTCAAGCCCAGCTGAAGATACCAGCCCCTTCCACAATGCAAACACGGGTTGCGTCAGGAGCGGCATCCCATGTAAACATGTCAACCAAATTATCTATGTGGACCTATCTTCTGCTGTGGCTACCCCTTGGGAAATACAAGGGACCAGCTGAAGGTACTTACTTCTTTAGTTAAAATGTTAATTGTTATGGAACTTGTTTCTATTCATAGACACTTCTTCTGAGTTTTAAAGCATTTTGGGTTGAATCCTTTTTGAAAAAGGTACAAATAAAATCATTATTTTGAGACTGCTGGGAGTGACCAGGATGGGCAGGATTAGAAATGAGAATGAAAACAGGACAGCTCAGGCTGAGTTAATGGAAGACAAAGTCAGAGAAGCAAGTTCGAGATGGTCTGGAAATGTGCAGAGCATGGATAGTGGATGTACTGGACAAAGGATGATTAAGATGAAGATTCCAGGCAGGAGAAGAAGAGGGAGATGAATGTGAAGAAGGAGAACATGCAGAGGGTTGATGTAAAAATGCAAGGGATAGGGTGAGATGGAGGTAGATGATGGCAACCTCTAAAGGGAGCAGGCAAAAGAAGAAGAAAAAAGAAATACAAACTATTTTTAAAGAACAAGCTAAATTAATAATACTATCAAAAGCACTAACACTTACATATAAATGTGTAATATTAAGCCTGTGTTAACTAAAAGTACTTTTAGAAAACTGTCAAAGACTTCGAGGTTCTGTTGCCCTCTAGTGGACAATATCACGCACCACAAAGAAACGTCACTGTGATTGTAATCAGTGACACAACTGCTGGGTAAAATAAAAGTGTGTCAAAACAAGCTACTCTGTTCCATTAAGTCATGATAACAAACAATCTAACAGAAGGCTATTTCTAGACAAGATGCTGTCACATGTATCCGGATGCTTAATTATTCTCCTTGCTTCCTTTACTTGCATCTCTTCATGGCACCTTATTGGATTTGAGGGAGAGAGATACGAGGCAGAAAACCCCTTGGTTTCCTTCCTTAACTCCCTGAGGTGACTTTAAGAGACAGGGAGCTTATCTGTGTTGGGCAAATGATTTAAAGGAGTGAGGGGTTACTGAATATAACGAAAAGCCCCCGTTTTGTCCTACCTGTGGACATCAATGGTCTCCATCAGACGGACAGCCACCCAGGCCCAGAGGAAGACCATGTGGTTACAGAAGATCATGATGCCGATGAAGAAGCCAGCCCCAAGGATGATCGTCTCAGCAGGATGAGCATATTCTGCCTGCATACCAAATGGAGCCTGGGGCACAGGAGAGACACAATGAGTGAACATGCTTAATAAGTAACTCTTCAATAAAGAGGCAGGAAGCTATCTATCATATCGCTTCTCTGCTTTACTCACAGTGAACTCATGGTGGACTTTGTGGATGTATTTGTAGATCCGGCGGTGATGCAGCAGGCGATGAAGAAAATAGTGCCAGGCGTCCTCAATAACTGCACAGCCAAAGCACTGAGCCACAAGGTAGGGCCTGGAGAGGACCAAGAGAAAAGGTCAGAAGATACCCCCAACAGACAGAAGATTAGTAAAATGTTCTCCAATCTAGACAAAAAAGATCAATACAAAAAAATACAAGTAAAGACTAACAAAAGTGGTCATTCAGCTTTTTTTTCAGATGTGCAAAACTGTAAAAGAGTTCGCAGTAATTAATAATCTGAAAGTATTCTCACTAATATTAACCATATTTTCCAGTGAGTCAAGTATATGAAGCTGAATCACAAGTTTTATTTCTGTTTCAAAACAGAGGAGTGTGTGAGGTTACTTATAATAAAATTTAATTACATTTTCTAGCATCTTCTCTTTGGAAATTTCTACACAAGAGCTTTGTGTTTTCAATTACAAAGTTAGCATAGCTACACTTTCTAAACAGAAAAACAAGTTTTTACCTCTTTCTACTTTCCGAAATAAAACTGGAATAATATTATTATACATGTATTATTAACATTTCAACTATTACATATTTTTTCAGATACCAGTTATAGTCAATAGCAGTCCATTACTACACATTACAATTGTGAGAGATGACCCAAAGGGCAGCGTTTTCAACAACATTGCTGAGCCAGTTTCCTAACTATAACAAAAGCCAAAGTCCAGAAACACAACAAAACTGAGAAAACATGGGTTCAGATACATGGTAGAGCAGGCATAAGCTGACTAACCAGAAACATACAAGGACACAGTCAGGTTGGCAACACATACAACGCAACAAAGAACAGAGGGGAGACTGAAGCTATAAATATACAATTTCCCCCCTGGGATTAATAAAATATTCTGATTCTGATTCTATAAATGCAAACAGAAGTTTGACTGGGGACAGATTTTGATGCTGGGCCCTCCTTCTGACACAGCTCACCCATTTATCCAGTGCTGGGGCCAGCACTAAGCGTACACTAACTTGTGACCCCAAAGCTGGCCTTTAATCGCAAACTTTTTGCATGTGAGGTGAATGTGTAAACCACTACACCACAGGACACACTAAGGGACAGCTTCCAAAAACATCAACAGGATGACTAAATACTACAATTTAAATACAACAAGAACTAACACCTCAAGATACCAGAGTGTAAATAAAAACAAAAAGCTTAAAACATGAGAATCAAAAGTTCAAACAGCTAAATATAAAGAAACCCAAACTCAAGATATTCACTAGTAAAACTCAAATGTGCAAAAACCCTGAGTCAATGACAGACAGTTGTATAGTGCTCTACTCTAGATTTAGGCCGCTTTGATGAATTTGTGTATATTGTTCTTGCACTGACCAGCGAGGCATAGAGTCCCAGTCATAGGGGATGTTGAAGAACTCAGTGAAGTAGTAAGTGCCACAGATTAAAGGCAGCTGGATGCAGAAATGGTTGAAGAGCAGCATCTTGAAACACCTCCACTGTTTTTCCCAGGTCTCTGGCTTATCCTAGACACACACACACACACACACACACACACATACAAGTGTGTGAGGATTATGAGAAATCCACTGTCATACTGAAAAATCTAAAATCATGTCTAACAACAGAAAGCAAACCTGTTGAATCTTGTATTTCTGCATGAAGGGCATGAACTGGAAGAGAAAACCAGGCAGGCAGAACAGGAAGTAGATGCACTCGTGGACGATGAGTGATCCCCAGGTTGCAATCTGGAATTTGGTGTAGTTGTCCAGCATGTAGTTCCAAGCGTGTTTGAGTGAGGGCTGGAAGGGGTTTTCAGGCAGAACAGCATCTACGTACTCTGCTGCTAGGTACGCAGAGCTCAAAATGTTTGCAGTGCCGTTCATCGCCATCTTGAATGATGAAACAAGCTGACTGAGGGTCACAGAGCCTGAAAGAGAGGCACACAGTTTTATTAAAACTGTTTTTAATTACACCTTCAGCAGCATAAATTAGTAGAAACCATGAAAAGTTACAGAGTCAACATTGTTGTCAATACTGCCGTATGTACAGGACATGTACAGGATTGAAATATCGTTTACCTGATCCACAGTGTTTAAAAAAAAGACACGATTTAAGAACAAATAAAAAATAATAATAATAATACAATAATTATTATATATAAGTCTGAATACATTCTTGCAGTCTATGTACAAGTTTGAGGTATATAAGAATTATTAAGCCTATATACATTAATACCATTGATCAATGAATATAAATATAGGTATATAAGGATAATTAATCCTATGTAAATTATTACAGTGGATATATAACTGTAAATATAAATAAAATATAAATATGAATATGTAAATATGAACTACATAAAATGATTAAGCCTATATAAATCAATACCATCAACGTAAAAAATATAAATGAGTTACAGAAGTATTATTAAGCCTCTGTACATTATTACTATAAATATACAGTACTTAAAAAAATTTATTAGAGCACCTGTCATAAAAACCAGAAAGACCATACCGCATCATGAAGCGCTTTATTGCAGACTCTTTCCTTTTCAGTGAGTTTTCAACATTTTACCACCTTCTACATTATTTGAACAGGAGTGAGGAACTTCATACTGAATTCCCCTTTTTATCACCAATTTTAAGCCGGCTCACTGGGCTTCTCTGAGAAGTCAGAAATGAATCAAGCATAACATTCAACCACTAAAATGATTTTCTTCTCTTTAGGAATGCAAGTCAATAAATACAACTTAACATCTTAATCAAGAAATAATAATGTGCTTTACTTTTTTCCTGTTTTGTCCTACAACAGTGCATTTGAAAAATCATGAATAACAATAATAAATATATTTTAGCATTAAAAAATATCATTTCCATTTAAGAGCTCCTACATACTGTTGTATTAATCATTACAGAAACATAAAAATGATTTTGGTAACTACCAGTGCCGTTAATTTGGGGCAGCTGTGGCATAAACCTTACATTGGGTGATGGTCTGATAAATTTGTTAAGCACTGTATAAATATAAATATGAGGAAAAAAAGAAATAATTCTATATACACTGTTATTATAAATATCATCACATATATATCCTTATGTACAAATAACTGAGCTATACAGAATTATTAAAGCAATACAGTTCCAGTGTAATCGTGGTACTATACTATGTAACTAAAATTCTTGCTTTAGAAATATAAAAAACTTCTTAAGTTCAGAAGTAATAATAAAGAACACTCACAGACAGCAAAGGAAAATACAAGTGCAACATAATCTCATTACAAAACAACTTTAACAAAAGTACAAAACAGCCAAAAAAAACCTCAATTTACACTGTAAACTCATTCTAACTATGAAAATCTAAAAAGTTTTAAGTCAAACTATGCCCATGAGACAACCAGACATTCAAAATTAAGATGTTAAATTACATTTAAGTTCATTTTGACAGGTTTTGTTCCTAATGCCTAATAACACGACATTAAAGATGCAAATATTTACATATAACGATATAACAAAATGATCCAACACTAACAGCTCGAATCGCCTCATTACCTCCCTCAGGCACTGGGGGTGACCTGTCAAACTGAGTGTTTACAACAGTAGTTGTTCAGCTACGTCAACAGCCTTAAAAAAAATAGGTTATTCCCGATTCATAGCTTCATATTCGGACTTCATCTGTGGTTTTTACGCCTTAACTACAAACATGCATTTCGCCTGGCAGCTAAAGCTCCAGCTAAACAGCCCGTTTGTGGCCCACACCAGTGACACTCACCTTTCCGCTGCACGTCCCGTCTACCTGCGCGAGAAGGAAGCGGAGAGGGTGAAGTGCACTAATATCGGGTATTCTGATTGGCCGACAAGAAAGGAGATCGACGGTGAGGGGCCAGGCGTCCTCCCTGATTGGTCAGCGGAATGGAGCGATGGTAGTGAGATTGGAGGTTTCTACAGCAACCGCCAATCAGAGGCGAGCGCTGCTTTCATAATCGCAGCAGAGTTCACAGGCTGCATGAGGGAAGAGATGGGGTGGTTTGAGTCATGTGTGTTATCTTTATGTACTTTACAGCAGCTTCCAACTGCTGTTTTTACTTTGGAGACAATTTTATTTTGTACACTAATGTAAATATACATTCAGTTTACAGTGATATAAACACAGAGATATAGTAAAGTACTGTGCAAAAGCTCTTGAGCCATCCCTCATTTCTTTAGATTTTGTACAAAATGGGAAAAAATGTGCAAGGACATATTGAAACATGTTCATACATAAAGGGAAATATGGTACATTAAGAAAAAACAGCGTTTATACAATTCTTACCAGCTTGTAAGTCGGTATTTGGAATGATCACCTTTATTTGAACCCTGTTATAGAAGCTTCCTTGTATTTTATTGAAAAGTTCTCCAGGCTTCTTGAAGGAAATTCCAACGCTCTTCTTTTGATGTTGGCTGCCTTTTGTTCCACTCTCTGTCAAGATGGTCCCACCCTGCTTCAGAAAGTCGAGGTGCAGGTTCCAGGTAGGCCAATCCGTGACTGACATGTAGGCTTTTGCTGCATTGGTAGTGTAATTAGGATTTTCATGCTGACAAATAAAGCAGCTGCCAGTCAGGTGCTTTCCAGATGGTGCTGTATAGTGGACCAAAATCTGGATGAACTTTCCTTCATTCATAATTCCATCACTTTTGATAAGATCCCCAACACCACCGGCTGAAATGCAGCCCCAAACCATGACAGAGCCTCTACTGTGCTGTGCTAATGGCTGTAAATAATAAACTGCAATAACAACTGGGTAATAACTACGCAATGTTTATATACTACTGTGTAAATTACAAATTGTGATTATTACTATGTAATAACTATGCAAACTCCGATTTTTCCCATGGTCACTTCTGTCTGTGGCTATTACACTGTACAGCTCCTCCCCTTAATAACTGGACTTTCACCTACTGTCATGCTGGGTTTTCTATATTTTAATTTCTCAGCTGTACTGCTATCTTCTTTACTGGTGCTTATGAATGCAGAACAGAGTGCCTGTAATGCGAGTAATTTCCCCCCTGGGAATTAATAAAGTATTATGATTCTGATACACACTCACTGTTGTACATCTCTCCTGACTCCTCTGTACACAGTGACAATGATTTGCACACCTCCACCTCTCTAGGCTCTCTTCCACCTCCTCCCTACTCTCGCTACAGATCACAATGTTGCCTGTGAACTTCATAGTCCATGAAGACTCCTGCCTGACCTCATCTGTCAACAGATTTGTTTTAATTCTTAAACCCTAATTCTAAGACAAATCCTATTTTTCCTGTTCACTGTTCTTTTTTAAATCGAAAATGCACCATATAGTTCCTTTTTCCACAATTAAAAAATAAATCATCATCAGGGGATGCATGTAAAACTTTAAATGTGACTTCTCACAGCCAAGACTGTTTTATATTAGTGCTGTAATAAAACTAGAAGAACTCTTGAAGAAGTATGAAAATCAGTTTGCGCTACAGGCAGGGTGAGCAGATCCCAACAAAGTAAATGTGGGACAAACACTGCCTTTGTGTGGGACAACAAGGGACATGTTAGCAATGCTGGGAGATAGTCTGAAATGTTCATATCTAATGTCAAAATAAAAATACAATAAATTATGCAGGTTACTGGATTGGCATTAGCATGTAAATGCCAAATATATTATTTTTGAATGTAACCTTTTCAACTCTCTTGCTAAATAATTACAACAAGGATAAAAGGAGGCTGGAATTTGTTCCTATAATCTCATGCCATAATCTTTATGCCTATATTCTCTTTCATTTCAGGGTTATTTCAGCTGCTATTCTATCTAGGAACCATCTTTGATTTCCAGTAGGGATGAATCCATAGACTGGCATACCTTTTCGAAGCATAGAGTTTCTGGATCTTATTTCCATCTTTGCATGATAGAGCTTTAATCTGCATTTGTGGATGGCAAAGCAAACTGACAATGACTTCTGGAAGTATTCTTGAGTCTATGCAGTGATTTCCACGACAGAATCCGATGTTGGTTTTCGGCCTTTGTACACAGAGATGTCTCCAGATTCTCGAATTCTCTTGACTATATTATGGACTATAGATGATGGAATATTCAAAATCTTTGGAATTTTATGGTGAAGAACAATATCCTGAAATTGCTCCTCAATTTGCTGATGCAGATTCTCACATTTTTGCTTCTTAGAGACCATGTCTCTCTAAGGTGCTGTTGTTATACCTTATCACATCGCTGGCCTGTTGCCAGTTAATTATTTGCAATATGTTCCTCCAGCTGCTTCTTTTTAGTACCACTTTTCCAGCCTTTTGTTGCTCTTGTCCCAACTTTTTGGAGATGTGTGCAATCAAATTTAAGATAAGCTAGTATTTTTCATGAAGTAATAAAATATGTCTCACTTTTATCATTTAAAAGATCTGGATTTGCTTTTAAGTATTGAACTTGCATTTGGTAGCTGTTCACTGAAACTCTCAACATCATCTCCAAAGATGAGAACAAAAACTTTAGAAGTGACCAAAACAACAATATGGAATATCCTTAAAAATGAAGGAATGCACTACAGTATGCTTTGGATCACCATATGATGAATTTCACTAACTCGCAAGCTGAATCTCAGCAAAGTATAGCCCTGTACACTTCAGAAATTATCCTGCTACTTCTATCATCAATCCCTACATCAATAAACACTAGTGGCCCAGTTTCACTAGCAGCCATACATGCCCATGCCATATCACTGCCTCCACCTTGTTTGACAGATGATGCTGTGATGCTTCGGACCACGAGTTGTTTCCATCCTTCTCCATAATTTTTCTTCTCATTTCAGTTCATTTTCATCTTGGTTTCATCTGTCCAAAGACCTTTTTCCAGAACTTGGCAGGCTCTTTTCTGACAAAATCTAACCTGGTCTGCCTGGTGTTGAGTGTAACCAGTGGTTTGCACCTTGTTTTAAACCCTCTAGTGCAGTGGTTTACACATTCACCTCACATATCAAAGAGCCGTCGTTCAAACCCAGGTGGAGACAAGACCCTTCCACGCATGAAGAGTTGTGTCAGGTGTAAAATTTATGCCAAATTACCTATACCTATAACTTGATTTGTAGGGGCGGTGGTGTAATGGTTGAGGTGCTGGGCTCATGATCGAGAGGTTGTGAGCTCAAATCCTAGTCAGACCTCCACCGTGCCAAGACCCCTAGGCAAGGTCCCAACTGCAAGTATGCCTCTGTCCACCCAGCAGTAAAAATGGGTACCAGTAAATACTGGGGAGGTAACCTGCGATGGACTAGCATCCCATCCAGGAGGAGTCTAACTCCTAAGTTGCTTCACGCTACAGAAACCGGGGATAAGCTCCAGCCCGATGAGCCTTGCAGGATCGGGTGTAAAAAGCCCAACGGAATTTACCTTACATATCTTGATTGTAGACTTTGGCAATGATACCTACTTCCTTGAGAGTATTCTTGAATTGACTGGAGCTTGGGTTTTCTTAACTAAGTAAAGAATTGTGTGTTCATCCACTTCAGTTGTCTTCCAGGACTTTTGGTGTTGCTGAGCTGGGCCAGTGCATTCCTTCATTTTAAAAATACACCAGATTGATGTTTTGGCCACTTCTAATGTTTTTTACTATTTAACCCATAGGTTTAATTTTGTTTTTCAGCCTAACAACGGCCTCCCTCATTTGCACTGTCATCTCCTTGGACCTCATATTAAGAGTTTCAAGGAACAGCTACCAAATGCAGGTTCAATGCTTGGAATCAACACTAGATTGATGTGTTGGTTTGTCATATAATAACAAGGAATCAGACCTCACCTGGCCATGAAACTGCTTGTCAATCAACTGTCACATTACTTTTGAGCCTCTGAAAATGGGCAACTATATATAAAAATTGTTGTAATTCCTAAATAGTTAATGCAGTTCATGTGCTAAAGCCCTTGCATTAAAGCTGAGCATCTGCACTTCAATCACATCTTGATTGATTGATAGAAAATCTACTACAGTGGTGTATAGAAACCAAATTACAAAAAAGTGTTATTGTCACATAAGTGTATGTCACACAGTACTCCTTACTGAAAGTAAAAATACACCAGGTGCAGCAGAATGAATTTTTTACATATTACTAGTCACACAAAAAATGAATTATATAATTTTAACTATTTTATTTGATGTTAAGATTTAATATTCTAAAACATAATTTTTTTAAACATAATTTAATGCTTTGTATTTATAAGCTTAATACACTATCATACAAAAAATAGTTTTATATTATATTATTTATAAATTAGTTAATGTAACATGAGTAAAATATGACACACAGCAATTTCCATTTCAACATTTTACTGATTTGGCAAAGTTTTAAAAATGGATTATATCATTTCACAGCTTTAAATACAAGAAGCATATTTATTAATGATAATATAAAACAAGTAATGAAACATTTTCAAAGTCATTAGCCTACATGACATTCCTCAATACACTGACAAGAAACAGCGATACCAGTTACTATTTGTAGCAATTTTCAATATAGTAGGAGAGGCGAGAGACTGAAGAAACAGAAACTCAACAGTAAAGTTTGGTCACTTTCCAGAAAGAGAGAACAGATTAGTAAAGAAGAGTAATAAAGAGAGACAGAAAAGAAGAGACATATTCAAATTGGCACATTCATAGTATGTCAGGGTGTGCAGTAGTAATAGGGTTGCTACACCAAAGGGGAAAAGGGTACCGTTGAAGGGTAGCGGATTAGAGACAGGAACCATGCAGTGAGTTCAGCCTGCTGCTGTCATTAGTGGTTACAACCACAGTAAATATGGCTGCCAGGTGATACATCTAACTGTTTTTTTATTTCAAACAGCGTCTCCCTCTACCTGTCACTGTTTTTGGCAACGTGAACAAGGTGTCTCCCTCAGCAGAAGTGTTCCAATGAAAGTCCTGTTTTCTCCAAAATAATTGTACACCATTGCCTGCTACAGCTGCTTGTCATGTCGCTATTCTGAATTAATGCAAGCAAATGCAACCACCACACCGACCTGAAGTCAAAATGTATGTCTGTGTGCCAGAACAGCGGCTGTGCTCTGTCCAGTAACAGCACTCAAGGCATAACCAAGGAGAAGAGGAGGGGAAACGGGGTGTACTCTGACATTCAGGCACTCACAAACAGCCACCCTGCAATACTGTAAAAGGTCAGAGGTCAGACGGAGTGCGTTCATGCGGCGTCGAACCAGGCGTCACCACACACAGATGCACACAAACACACATGCTCACATGTGCAAGCAACACAGCACCTTTAAATGCTAGCACGCACACTTACACACGCACGCACACAAACACACACACACACACTTCTCAGGAGGATAAAAACGAAGGAGAAACAAATTTCAGCCCCAAATGGTCCTTCTCTGCCTTCCTATCCCATAAAGTAGATCAGTGGTCTTTCACAGAGCTGCTTCTTGTTAACATTACTAATGTTAAAATAACTCTGCAGTTAAAGTAGCTCCATATCAGTAGCTTTTCAATGGCACTGCAGTGGTACATTGATGCTTCAAACGGATTTGTCCAGTCCCTGCTGCAGTCCTCCCAGGGGGGTAATTAAAACACAGGTTTGACCCACTTGTTTGTTAAAGCTCCCCCAATCACGTAAGTGCAAAAATCTTCATCATCCTCAACCACAACATTCTTGTCATTTTCTTCATCTTCGTCAGTGCCTGTGCTAATGCTGCCCAACATTGAAGCATTGGCATCGTAGACAGATCCAAGACCAGTATTCAGCAGGAGAATACATTCTGCTCCCAATCAGTGGCAGGTGTCTAGAGCAGTCATAAGGGCTTGTCAATCACAGTCACACCTGAAGGAAAAACAATATAATCAGTGAAGGTGCACCATCAACATCACCACACATCAGTTTTTTTATATAGCAGGCTCCAAATCCTAG
>VUQH01016093.1:3733-45801 GCA_015106775.1 Etroplus canarensis | reverse complement strand
AGCAGGCTCCAAATCCTAGGAACCAAGTAAGAAATCTCCTGGTTTCACAATTATATAAACAATATTTTAAGCAAAGTGGGCCTTTTAGTATCAGATCATGGAAATACTGACGGTTTCTAAAGGTGGAAGGGTGGGGCACTCCAAAAACGACCATCAAAAGATGAACAAGCTGCACTGCATAAATAACAGTCACATGGAAATTAGTGCATGGGTTCAGGGACACTTCTGAAAACCATTGATCACTGCATCCACAAATGCAAGCTAAAAAATCTAAGTAGAGGAAAAAAAAAAACCACACACACACACACACACACACACACACACACACACACGCTCCAGAAACACCACTCACTTCTTGGTGCCTGAGCTCATTTAAGAAGCAAAAACACTCCCGTCCTGTAGGGTGATCGTCAAAATTTTATCTTTTTGGTAAATCATGGATGTTGCATCCTCCAGGCTAAAGAGGAGTGGCATGTGTAACTGGTACGTCTGTCACAGTGTCATTAATGCTGAAAGATGTATACAGGTTACAGCAATACATGTGTCCACTCAGACTATGTCCTCAGGAAAAATCTTGCTTATTTCAGCAAAACAATGTCAGACCACTACCGTACATATTACAGCAGCTTGACTCCAAAGTAAAAGCATCCGGGTGCTACACTTGCTGAGTGCTTACAGTCCTTCCCTGTGACTCACTGTCAACTTTTGGCTCATTGTGAAACAAATTTAAAAAGCTTAAGTTCTGTCTCAACAAAGAAATTACAACAATTTTTCTCCCTGGGTTTTCAAATGTTCACAGTATTGGTAAAAGAAGTGGCAATGCAACACAATGTCAAACATATCCCTGTCCTAACTTTTTTTTTTAACTGTGCTGCTGGACACAAATCCAAAATGAGCAGGTATGTTTGAAAAACAGTCTCATTTCTCAATTTAAACAGTGAATTTAATTTCTTTGTACTATGAAAAATGAAGTGAACTGCCTAGAACTCGGCCAGTATGACTCCGCTTTAAATCTAACCTTGTGTGACCTTTCATCCCACAATTTCATTAATGTTATCAGGTCTTCTGTCCATCTTAGATATTAATCACACAAAGTTTGGTAAAGATCCAGCAAACAAGTCAGCTCCTGTAGCGGTAACAAGATTTGTAACGGACTGACGGGTGAACAACCTGAAAATCTCTGGGGCAGAGACATAATAAAGGGTTTATCTATTTTTTTTTAAATTATTGCATCATGCTTTTATTTCTATTTTATGCAGCACCCTAACCCTGGTAGAGCTCAGATATCCACAGCACATAACAATAGCCAAATTTAAGTTTGTGTAGCTCAATGCGTTGAGCGCTGACCTGCATAACTGCGGCCTGTGCTCATGCAGGTGGGCAGTAGTGTCCACTTGTCAGAGTTTGGATTGTAGAACTCCACCGAGGCCAAATTACAGCTGCCATCATCTCCTCCCACCACGTACAGTAAGTTGTTTACAGCACACACGCCTGAAAACATAAACACACAATGATTAAAAGACATCTAACAAGAGGCACACCTGACACCTGAGGTCGTCTGGTGGACACACGCCGTCTTGCTTACCTGCATTACGTCGACACATGTTCATGTCAGCTACTTGTCGCCAGCTGTTAGAGGCTGGATCGTAAACTTCACAACTTTTCCTCACCAGTGGACCATCATGTCCCCCCACAGCATACAGTAAACCTTTTAATACACCTACACCTGAGGAAGGCATTGGACATGTAAACACAATTTATTTGGAAGTCAAGGAGCCATGCAAGTTTTTTCTTGTAAATACAAGTAACCATTCATCCATCCATTTTCGTCTGCTTATCCAATTCAGGGTCACATGGGGGCTGGAGCCTATCGCAGCTGTCATAGGGTGAGAGGCAAGTTATACCCTGGACGGGTCGCCAGTCTATCACAGGGCTAATACAGAGAGACAGACAACCACTCACGCTCACATTCACAGCTATGACCAATTTAGAATCACCAATTAATCTAGGAAGAGAAGAGAGAACCCACACAGGCATGGGAAGAACATAAAAAACCCCACAGAAAGACTCCAGCAGGCAAGTGGATTTGAACTCAGGACCTTCTTGATCTTTCTTTAACAAATAAAGTTAGGACCATAGGTTTTGGGACAATGACACATTTTTTTTGTAATGTTGCCTCTGTACACCTAAATAGGGAATTTTAAATCAAATGTCAAAATGTGACCAAAGTGCAGACATACAGCTTTAAATCAAGGGTTAAACAAAAATTGCATTAACTGCATTTCTATACATAGTCCCTAATTTTTTTAGAGGCTCAAAAGTAATGGGACAAATGACTGAAAAGCAGTTTAATTGCCAGGTGAGGCCTGTTCCATCATTGTTCCATGACAATCTAAGCAAATAAAAGATCTGGATTTGATACCAAGGGTTAAACATTTGGTAGCTCTACACTGAAATCCTCAATATGAGGTCAAAAGAGATGTCATTGCAAGTGAAGGAGGTCATTGTTAGGCTGATAAAACAAATTAAACCTATCAGATAGGTAGTAAAACTTTAGTAGCGGCCAAAATACCAATCTGGTAAATACTTAAAAAGAAGGAATCCAACGGCCAGCTAAGAAACACCAAAAGGCCCGGAAGACCACAGAAAACAACTAAAGAGGATGATTGCAGAATTATGCGGGCAGGTCTATTATTGTCAGTCTACAATCAAGACACACCTTCATGAATGGAAAAACAGAGGGCTCATAAAAGGTGCAAACCACTGCTGATTTAAGATTCACTATGGTGGTGTACAGATGCCAAATTTTTTTTTAAAAAAAGTGTCAATGACTCAAAAATTATGGCTCTAACTTTAAATCTATAGATACAGAATCTCTCAGTTAGTTAAAAGCTACATAAAACTTACTTTTCAGTTATACATATACACACCTGCTCCACTGCGTCTTGTGCCCATTTCTGCTATATAGCTCCACGTGTTGTTTTTAGGATTGTAAGCTTCTACTGTACTTAAACATTGCCTGGTGGCCCCATCATAACCCCCAACAGCATACAGGATCCCTGAAAAACAGAGTAAGGCCATGTAATCCATGATTTAGAACTAGGTGCAGGGGCGGATAAAAGACAGTAGACATGGAGGAACTAGTTCGTAGCTCTTGCTATTAATATACATTGTAGTACAGTAATACAAAAATATTCACATTTGTAGTTCCTGCAGGACTATAGTATTATACTGCCGGGTATTTCTATTATTTTGCCCACCTTTAAAAATCTATTTCTAAATGCTGACTTTAAATACAAACTGGGAATGAGATTCACCATTGACAACGCCAACTCCTACACTGCTGCGTCGGGTACTCATGGGTAACACATGGAACCACTCGTCTGTCTTAGCATTGTACGCCTCAACTGTAGACAGACCTGCAAACACACCGACCACCAATCAGAAATGCCACCAACTGTCATGTATTTTGAAGTTCTCTCTTGTTACACTTTAAAGCCTGTTGTGAAATCACACAATGAGGTCACAACCATAGGAAAACACGCGGCAGCAGACCTGTGCTGCCGTCAAAGCCTCCAACAGCATACAGGAGCCCATTAAGAACAGCAGCCCCAAGTGTTGATCGACGGTCCTGCATACTGCTCACGCTCGTCCAGCGGTCCATCATCGGGTCGTAACAGTCAACTGTCCGGACACGCAAAGAACCGTTGAAACCGCCGACCGCGTACACACACCCGGCCACATACACCACACCTGGAGAAGAACACAAAAGTAAAAACAGTCTTCATAGAAGAATCTCATCAGCTCATAAAGCCTGGAAATATACTTACAGGAACTACATAATATATACGGATTCAGTCAATGGCAAACACACTATTGGAAAAAAGTATTGGGCCACACCTCTTAATCATTGAACACCTACTCATGCAGTCTGCCTTTACAAACATTTGTGAAAGAATGGGTCACTATAAAGAAATCACTGAATTCCAGTGTGCCAATCAGTAGGTTATCACAAGTCAGTTTGCGAAATTTCTTCCATCCTAGATATTCCACAATCAACTGTAAATGATATAATTGCAAAGTGGAAACATTTAGGAACCACAGCAACTCAGCCACAAAGTTTGCAGACCGCATAAAGTTACAGGGAGGGGTCGCCAACGCTCTGCTCACTCAGGAACTGCAGAGTTTCAAAGCTACTCTGGCATTAACTTCAGCACAAAAACTGTGCACTGAGAGCTTCATGGCATAGATTTCCACCGTCAAGCAGCTGCATGCAAGCCTAACATCACCAAGCATAATGTGAATCTTCAGACAGACTGGTGTAAAGTACACTGCTACTGGACAATGGATAAGTGGAAATGTGTATAGTCCGGAATCATGCTTCCCTATATGGCAGTCTGAGGGATGAGTCTAGGTTTGGCAAATGCCAGAAGAATGTTACCTGCGTGACTGCACTGTGCCAAATGTAAAGTTTGGTGAAGGATCCCTGCTGAGGGGCTGTTTTTCTCAGTTTGGCCTGGGCCCCTTAGTTCCACTGAAGGGTGAAGGGAAATCTAAATGCTTCAGCTTACAAAGTCATTTTGGACAATTCAACATTTCCAACACTGTGGGAACAGTTTGAGGAAGGCCCCTTTCTGTTCCAGCATGACTGCAACACAGTGCACAAAGCAGGGGCCACAAAGATACAGTTAGGTGAGTCTGGTGTGGAAGAACTTGACTGGCCCACATAGAACCCTAGCCTCAACCCTATCCAACACCTTTGAGATGAACTATAACAGAGATTGTGTGCCAGGACTTCTTGTATGAAATCAGTGCCTGACGTCACAAACGCTCTTCTGGACAAAGGAAAAAAATACACGGGCACGCTCCAAAATCTTTTAGAAAGCCAGAAGAGCAGAAGCCATTATAGCTCTAACACTATATTAATGCCAACGGATGTCACAAAAGCTCCTGCAGGTGTAATGTGTAGGTGGCCCAATACTTTTATCTATATAGTCCATATTAAATGGAAAATGTGCTAAGGGGAGTAAATAACAAAATCAAGGCAAAAAAATCTGCTGATAATCCTCACCAGAATGTTTTAGATGCTGCATAAGAACATTTTTTTTAAAATCAGCTCAGTTCAAAGAAGGTAAAATTAATTTATTCACTTTTTCATGGAAAACTGATGAGGATCAAACTGCCTAATCTGGAGAGTATGTGAATGTGCCATCTGCCTTTCCTCAGCTTATTTATTATCATGTGGTTTACTGTTATTGAGGGTTTCTTACCTGCTCTGCATCTCCTTGTTGGGAGTTCAGCCACCTGGTACCATCGCTGCTCCTCAAAGTCGTAACACTCAACACTACGAATGGCCTTAGGAGCCTGACCACCAACCACCACCATCACCTAAATACAACAGTAATAGTGATGCCATTGCTTTGTATATAGGCGTAAGCACTTCTCTCTTCTTCTCAGAATGAGTTTGTACCTTAGGACAGCAGGCTGGAGTCCTCATGCGTGTGCGTGCAGTCTTCATCAGAGCTCTCTGGTCAGCGGGCAGCAGGTGGTACTTCATGGCCTCAATCAGGTAGTCTTTACAGGCGCTGCTATTCTTAATTAAAGACTCCTCCTCCACCCGCTGACACAACCAAACAGTGAGAGAGGAACCAATTAGCTTGCAAGATTTACCAAGCACCACAGAATATTAGGGTGATTGTGGGGTTACAGCAGAACTAAAGTTAAAATAAAAAAATTTTAAAATTTGGCTCTTAACATGCTAACTGTTTAGATCAACCTGAATAGTGTTAATAGAAACTTTTATCTTTATAAGATTCAATAGCTGGTGTTTGTAGAAGTATGGGGATGATTATTTTCTGAATAAACATGAAATGCTAAATTACTTCAGCTGCCAGAGATACAAATTTTACTGTAAAAGAATCAAACATCAATAATATCAGGTGCTCAGCCAAAAAAAAAAACCCAACACACACTGTGTCCACTTTTGACCAAAAGATGCTTAAGTCCACTCACTATCAACAGAACTGGTAAAACAGCACCTTTTCTAACAAGTGAAGAACTGATCACGTTCACTCCACATTAGTCAAAATCCTCTTATGTTTTTTGAAATGATTTTTTTAACTCCTCAGTGAAGTCAACAACATGTGCGCACACACACAGAGCCTGTCTGTCACAACCACCTCACCAATGACTGCAAACCCGTTTGGATGAAATTAGGAAACACGTAGCCTGCCCTGCTTTGCTTGTTTGTTTGTTGGAGCTTGTTTGGAAATCCCCAAAACAATAAACAGAACATCATTAATGTTGAAATACTGCATTCAATTCCAATTCTCCTGCTGAATTTTGTACTGCTCCTTTGTATTCTAGATACTTACATGAGTCTAGACTTACAATATTATAAAACTATGGTTATATTTTATACAATGTCTATATGCACGTTATATTAAAGCACCTTCAGCTGCTCCCTTCTATTTCCTCGATGGGCCAACATAACAGATGAAGCCATATTTTACACTGGATGGCCTTCCTGACACAGGAATGGTTGATTGTGCATACTTCTTCTTACTGTTTTGTCTTTTTTGACCTATATTTCTTCTTTAAAATGTGGATTTATCTAGTGCTAATGTAGACCATTTAAAGGGCTTTTACATTACAACTCACATTTGCCCACTTACACAGCACTATCACTACTAAACACACACACAATTCTGGGGGGTTACCATGTTACCCAAGGAGACTGAGATTCTGACAGGGCTCAACCGGATCTACCAACCCTGCAGTTAGTGGATGATCCACTCTAAAACTCCTGAGTACAGATTATAATAAATGTTCCTTGATTTTTTCCTTTCTCTGTTAAGCAACAGCATCATCCATAGTGTAGTGGTTTACACATTTGCCTCAAACATTAAAGGTTCCCACTACACAACCTGGGATGAGACGCAAGCCTCTTAAAGCCAGTTCATGTCTGGATAGATGACAGCGTTGCTTAACGAAGGGCATCCGGTGTAAAATCTGTGCCAAATAACATATGCAGTTTCGTCCACTGTGGCTAACCCTTGGGGGAAAAGGGACAAGCCAAAAGCGCCATCTTCTATAAGTTTTTGTGACAGAATAGTGTAAAATTTATGACTGCGTATGTGACCAAAACTAATCTTTGAGGTCTATAGATCAGAGCAAAACACTGAGCTAAAGTACACTTTAGATTTGAACCAGTGTGCCTTTGTTTGGAAAAGAGCAACAGCGAAACAAGTCAGTTCACCTTTTAATGGTTGTCAACACCCAAACTACAGCAAAATCCACCTGACATCATATTTATCATACCCACAAGACAGTGTTAAAGCTTATTCTAAAACAAAGCTGGGAATGTCAGTTGGCAGTGGATTTGAGAAATGAAATGACCCAAAGCTCCAAGCTTGACATTTTATTAAGCTATCTGCTAGAAGCCAAAACATACATGTTACTTAGTAGTATGCTGGTAAACACGCAAGAGATTTGAAACTACTTTATTTGATGAAACGAAGATGATACTTATTTTGATCTGCTCACAGACATGTGAAATGTTACTGACAGCAAAGGGTCTATGGGGCTTTGTTACTTAAAATTTACACTCAAGAAAACCTGAGTTTGTTTAAAAGCGACATAAAAACATAAAAAAGCAGGACCAACCAAACATACCTGCACCAGGTATTCTCTGGAGAGAAGCGGCAGGCGAACATGTTCCATCAAATGAGCCAAATGCTCCTGGCGGACATCTTTATCATGGTTGACCCAAGCTATAACCGCCTCAAAAACCTAGACAGCAATGCACCCACACATTTGTGTCATTGTAAAGTTATTTGTTGCTTCTCTCATATACAAATAATGGGCATAATGAGAGTGTGTACCTTCTCCTCTGTGGGTATTGTGAGTTTGTCGCTGGCAATGAGGCTGGACACTTGCTCCATGCCCAAATTAAGAAACTCTTCGCTCCCGACCACCTCAGTAAAATGTTGCTCTGTGGGCACAAACAAAGTGTAACTACCTCTTCATGGCTGCAGATAAACACAGCTGCTCCTCACTGCAACTTCATTAATTATACTCGTTCTCATTCTGTCCCCCCAGATCCTCCCGGACATAGACAAAAACTCATTTAACTAAAGTAACAGGTAATGTTGCCACACACATGCAGAGATTTGAATGCACAAACCTGCAAAGCTGTTAGCCTGTGCAAGGAGCTGGGAGCAGGCGTGCAGGTCGGCGAAAGCTCTTATTCCCAGACAGTTGGACGGATGAAGCTGAGAGCTCAGGAACTCACAACAAGCCTTTTTCACCTCGTTCAGCTGGAGCAGCCCTGCGGCGGGCAACAGCGCCTGAGAGACAAAAAACACGAGATTTGCACACAGGCTTAAGTTTTACTTGTACTATACAATAAAGACAAATGCATTTAGAACAGTGACGGGTTGGCCTGGTGTGCAGAGACATGTTCACTGCTTATCTGACCAACAGTCTGACAGTTTCCTTTAACTAAGCACCACCTCTGGTAAAATGTACAGATGAGTCTTTGCTTCTTCAATACAAAATTAAAAACTTGATTAAAAATTCTTAATTTCAGCTGTGTTCACTTTTTAAATCAAGAGAGAACTGTGCAGATCACATTAACCTTCAAAAAAAACCTAAGAGCTCAGAACACGACGACTGTTATCACTGAAAGTGGTTAGATACATGCATCCATTTTAGTGCCTTTCATTTGCACTGTGATGATCTCATTCTTCCTCTGCTTCAAACAGCATCTAAAACATCAATTTGAACAAGAGAACAAATCATCATTTTCTGGTTTCTATAGCAAGTATAAATTTTCTACTGAAAAAAGCCTGGTGAAATCACCATATTCGACTGTCATCATGCGAGTGTGCAAAGAAAAGATCTGAGCAGGAATAGTTCATGTTGGAAATAACAGAAAATTGCCTTTAATAACTGAAATTACACTCGAGTGAACATAAACACTTAAATGGTATAATTACTGCATGAATGTGAACTAATTTCAGTAAAATAACTGTTGGGACAATGGCTTTAGTTTTCTAGCAAAGTGTTAAAGCAATTTCTGAAACAGGCATCAAATGTAGTCCATTTGTCTCCCCCATGTACAAAGACATTTTAAATTTTGTGTCACCCCAAACCCAAATAACTCCCAAACCGAAAGTATCATTTGTGCCTGCATCATATCTTATTTCAGTCCATCCATCCATTTTTGTCCACTCGTTCAATTCAGGGTCACGGCGGGAGGCTGTAGCCCCTGCTGTCATAGGCCAAAAGGAAGGGCACTCTCAGGACAGGTCACCAATTTATCACAAAGCTAACACAGACAACCACTCGTATCCCCGAAGTGTAGTGGCTTGTACATTCACCTCACAAGCGAAAGGTCCCTGGTTCGATTCCAGGTGGGAACACAAGCCCCTATCGCTACGGAGGGTAGCATCAGGAAGGGCATCTGGCTTAAACCTCTGCCAAATTACCAATGTGGATTAATCCGCTGTGGCGACACCTTGGGGAGAATACAAGGGAGCAGCCAAAGGAACATTAATGCAGACAACCACTCATGCTCACATTCACACCCGTGGCCAAGAAAGAACTTACACAGGCACAGGGAAAACATGTAAACTTCACACAGAAAGGCCCCAGCTGGTCGGTGGATTTGAACCCAGAACCTTCTTGCTGTGAGGCAACAGTGGAGTTTGCTAATCAACATGGTGATAAAATGTGTTTGTTTTTCTTAAACACAGAGCAGTTTGTGACAGGATGCTTTTTGTCACGTGGCAAGTAAAGCAGGTCAAATACTGTTCTAATAACTTAACCCTCATCCTACCACAAGCTCTCACCATAATCATTATAATGCATGACTGATTACATTAATCAAGATTTTAAGACATCAGGTCAAGATGCTGATATGCAAAATTAAGATTATAAAAAGACTACAGCTCCATCAGGAGTAAAGTAAAAAATCTGTATTATGATCTTATTTTATCTTCTTGTCTACTGTTTCATGAAAAATACTAGCCCCTCTTAAATTTGATGGCAGAAACACATCTCAAAAAAGTTAGGACAAGGGCAACAAAAGACTGGAAAAGTAAGTGGTACTAAAAAGAAACAGCTGGAGGAACATGTTGCAACTAATAAAGTTAACTGACAAAAGGTCAGAAATGTGATTGGGCAGAGGTTCAGCAGTCTCAGAAACTGCACCTACAAATTGTGGAGCAATTTCAGAATAACGTTCCTCAATGTAAAATTGCAAAGGCTTTGAATATTCCATCAACTACTGTACGTAGTATCACCAAAAGATTCCAAGGATCTGGAGACATCCCTGGGCTCGAGGGACAATATTGGATGCTGGTGATCTTTGGGCCCTCACTCTGCACTGCCAGCAAGAATGATTCTGTCATGGAAATCACTGCATGGGCTCAGAAGCACTTCCAGAAATCATTGTCTATAAACATGGTTTGCCCTGGCATCCACAAATGCAGGTTAAAGCTCTGTAACGCAAAGAAGAAGTCATATGTGAACAAGATCCAGAAAAGCTGCCTTTTTCTCTTGGCCAAAGCTCATTTAAGGTGGACTGAGGCAAACTGGAAAACTGGTCTGTGGTCAGACAAATAAAATAAAATTTGAAATTCTTCTTGGAAATCATGGACACTAGCCCTCCAGACTAAAGATTTGAGGGACCATCTGGCTAATTATCAGTGCTCAGTTCAAAAGCCTGCATCTCTGATGGTATGGTGGTGCATTAGTGCCTATGGCACTGGCAATCTGCACACCTGGAAAGGCACCATCAATGCTAAAAGGCACATACAGGTTTCAGAGCAACATATTCTCTCCTTGGTGACTTGCAAATCTCATATTGGTTTATGAGATTTGAAAGTCATTACATTTATATTTTACACATTTGGGTTGTATTCAGATAAATGCTGAAAAATTTCAATCCACCAACCCTTCAATTAGTGACAACTGCTGTACTGCTTGAGCCACAACCATCAAGTGCTTTGTCACAATAAGGACAAAGCACTGTGAGATAATATCCAAAAAGCTTAAAAAGCATTAACATGATTTGGGAAATGTCCTTAAAAGTGACATGTTGTGATTTGAAAGTCTTCATTGCTTATCCAACTGGATGACCAGATCACATTTGGAGACAGAGACAGACAGACAAGCACGCTCACATCCACACCTACAGCCAATTTAAAGTCACCAGTTAACCTTGTCTTTGGACTGTGGGAGGAAGCCAGAGTACCCTAGAGAGAACCCACACAGGCCCAAGGAGAACGTGCAAGCTCTACACAGAAAGGCCCCAGGGAGCCAGCAGGTTCAAGCCTAGAATACTCCTTTCAAAAAATAAAAACATTCAGTACTTTTTCCTTACTTGTCCACACATTAATAGACTAGACAGACTACGTTCCAAACTGCTGTGACTGTTAAATCATCAGGTATGAGGGGAAAAAAAGCTGTTTCCTTCAGTACCCCAAGCAAGGGTACGACTGCTGAAAAGTTGCTTGGATGTTTGGATGCAAGGCCACCACTGAGGATTTACTGTTTTCCAGAATCTTGAAGCAACCATTTAATCAGGTCTGACTGTGAAAACTGATGAATAATGCCCCCCCATAATTCTGGATTTGAAAGTAATGTTAAGATAGGTCATTTGATTTCAAGTTAACAAAGCCATTGATATGTAGCCACAGTGAAACACCTGAGTAGCAATGCAACAGCCATTTAGCCCAAAGAGAGAAATGTTATTCTTGAATTACAGTTAAATCAGAACCTGCAGATTTTCCAAGGACCAGGGTGACACTGTAAATGCTGCGCAGTGTGATACCAGGCCATAGTTATTAAGCTAATGCATGTGTGTGTTTACCTGCACATTATCCTCTGTGACCTGTATCTCTGCTGTGTAGATGTAGTCTACCAGGAGGCCCAGAGTCCAGCCATCCATCTCCTTTATCCTCACTCGCTTTGCCCTACTTTCTGCCATCTCTCCTGTTAGGACATGTGCACATATTAGTACACTAATAAGCATTAAAGAAACTAAATAAATGAGAATGGAAGAGGGTCCTTACCTGTGAACATGGCATGAAAGTAAGGGCTTCCAGCAGCCAGAACTACTCTGTGAGCAGCGATCTCAACATCCTCTGCCACTATGGTCACGTCACACAACAGGCTCTGGCTGCACGCACAAGCAGGAAATGGAAAGCCAGAGGAAGAAAATATGAAGTTACAGTTTACAAAAAGGATTTGGGGATGATGAGATAACAAATAACTGAAGCGAGAGGGTGCGATACCTGCGCAGCTCGTTCATGACTTTGAACGCTTTCTTCATGTGGCGAGGGTTCAGAGTGACGGGACCCTGCCTTTCCACTCCATCCTCTTTGTCCAGACCGTGTGGACAAAGTCTAGTGCATCTGAGAGGAACAGTACAGACACATAAACAAGAGGCAAACACACAGAAATAAGAAATATATCAGAGAACAGATTGGGTCTCCTGGCATATTATAATCAATTCTACATTTTAATGTTGACCAAAAGCACCATCAGATACTGCATTTAACTTGGCCTTCATTTTTCTGAAGTGTGTTTGTAACCACTTTAAAACCCAACTCTGGTTTATTTGAGAGCAAAGACAAATTACAGCTGATTTGGAAACCTAGAGTTTAATATTTCTTGATTTCCTGATGTAGAACCGCTTTCTTTACAAACAAAAAAACCACACTTTTTTAGGACAAAAGTTGATTTTCAGTCGGGTAAAACAGACAACTTCCCAGGAGCCCAAGAGCCAAGATTTGGCAATTTGATTAAATGCTAATTTGTTAATCATTTAGCAGTCCAATCAAATCTGTAGTATTAGATCATTCATACTTTGGCTTGCTTAAATCACATCTCAAGACCTTAATTATTAGTTTATAGCAACACACTGCATATTCTGAGACGTAACTCATAAAAGCTGAAGGATTCTGCCATAAATTCTACCTTTAGGAAGCTTAATATGGCAAAATGTCAAGTATAATCTTTTTTTTTTTTTTTTTTACAAATAAATATTAATAATAACTGTTGTTGCTGCTGCTGCTGTTATGAGCAATACCACTAGCACTTGCATTATGATTAGAATACAGGAAGCACCAACTGAGGCAATAATGGCATCCAGTGACTGAAAGAACAGCTTGTCAAATCGCTAATGCGTAAAGTGATATGTTTTGTTTTTGTTTATCATTATTATTATTATTTATATACAGTGCAGTCAATTTGTGTCCCTGCAGTAGTGTAGCGGTTTACACATTCGCCTCACAAGCGAAAGGTCCCGTACTTGATTCCAGGTGGGTGACACAAGCCCCTCTCACCATCAGGAAGGGCATCCGGCATAAAACCTCTGCCAAATTAAATGTTGCGGATAAATCCACTGCAGCGACCCCTTGGGGGAAATCACAAAGGAGCAACCGAAGGCACATATACAGTGGAGTCACTTTAAATTTGTAGATATTGTACATCTTTATCACTTTAAAATAAAGACGCACCCTAACTAGTATAACTATGTAATACTGCACTACAAATAAAAGTCCTTTATTTAGTATTCATAGGAAAATGTACTGAGAAAAGTAAGCATAAGTTTAACATATTACAACACAGTCTATAAGCACTTTATGTGTTTTATGCACACTGTTCACTGCACCTTGCAGTTTATTTTGCACTACAATCAACACTGTTTATTATACATTTTTTATACATCCTTTATATTCTATTGCATATTTGTATATTGTTTTAATATGTCTAGGTTGTTCTTCATTGTATTGTTATTGTCTCTGTCTGTGTGTAATGCTGCTGCTACACTGCACTTTCCCAGCTTGGGATCAATAAAGCATATCTATCTATTTATCTATCTATATTACTGTGATGAACCAGGTACTGTTCCAGTGGTTCTACCTAGGGAACCTTATCCAAAGGGGTTTTGAGAAGTCCTGCTGCACAGACTGATTTATCTTCCAGTCTTGGGTGCACTGTTGTAAAACACTGATAAGGCCTCATCTAACATCTTGGAAATAACAGCTTTAATCGTTTTTTGATGTTGATTTCTGACCATCTGTGGTGTTTACCTGCCTCTGAACTGTGCTGGCCTACAGGTATTAAATGACAGGAAAGTACCTCAAATGAGCACAATACTTGAGTGCTGTACTTTATTCATGTCCACCTTTGAGGGCACACCTCTGTCCTCCCTCTCTCATAAGCAAACATTCAACGTGTGCATTTGCATGCTGCTCGGGGGACTTCTGTGTTCTGTCACAAACACACCCACACGACCAAAACCCAGCAAACGCGACATTATGACACCACCAGAGAGCCAGCAGCCGGCTCCTGCAGCGACGGTCCCCGGGTATCAGGTCCCCCTCCCCACCCACACGGTCAGTGAGCAGCCACACCGGCTGGCCGCTGTCTCTGTCAATGCGGCACCATCCGTCAAGCAGCCACTGGGAAACGTCAACACACACACACACACACAGACTCAGCAGCTTTTTACACTTACAGCGGGTGACTGTCCATGATTCCGGTGTTTTTCAGAGGCTGAAAACTTGGCCCAGCGGCATGCACCATTCCATATCCACAATGTCGTCTTCGATGGGTCTAAATTCAGGCGTGAATCACGGCGATCGTCTGTCCAGAGGCGGAGAGACGGGCTGACGGCAGCCCATTTAAAGCAGTCCGGTTCATAGGAGCACACAGCCGGACTGCGGGGACACTCTCCACAGACACGTTGCGACTGAGTCCGGCTGCTGTGCCCAGCGGACCGCTCCTTCCGTCAGTCCAAAAAAACAAAAAAAACAAAAAACAAACAAAGAAAAAACGCGCAGGAAAGGCGCCCACGGCCGCGTCAAGTGGGGCTTATTTTTTACTCTGCGAGCCCTCTCTTTACTCCTGGGTGTTGGTGGGCGCGACAGGCGGACGGACAAGGATACCTGTTATTTTCCAATCGCTGATTAAAACGCACAAACAAGGACATGTCGGCAAAGACGGTCCTCTGAGCAGCCAAGGCGTCCCAGAAGAAAGCGCTGTCTCCCTCTAGCTGTGGAAGACTCATGAGGCTGGCTGGACAGTTCATTTTGTTTATATAGAGCCAACTCACAACAACACTGTCATTGGGCTTTACATTATAAAGTAAAGACATTAAAATATTACAGGGAGAAACACAAAGACTCCAAAGCACATGGAAACACACTTCATCAATTATTCCAAAATTTGACATGGAAACATTTATTATCCCACTTCCAGAAAGGTTGGGACACTGCTTAAAATATATACCAAAAAAACAATGTAATGATTGCAGATCTCATAAACTAACACTTTATTTTGATACAATAATAGCTCGACACATCTCAAAAAAATTGGGACGGGGGCAAGGCTGGAAAAGTAAGTGCTGGAGGAACATGTTGCCACTGATGAAGTTAATTGGCAAGAGGCCAGTAATGTGACTGGGTATAAATGAGCACCTTAGAGAGGAGAGGTCTGCCAGAAGTAAAGATGAGCAGAGATTCGGTGATCTGTGAAAACTGTGTCTACAAATGTTGGTGCAATATTTCAGAATAAAGGTTCTACATGTAAAACTGCACAGACTTTGAATGCTCATTCCATCATTTAAAGTACATAATATCATCACAAGATTCTGAGAATCTGGAGACATCCGTGTGTGCAAGGGACGTGACCGAAAGCCAGTATCGGATGCTAGTGGTCTTCAAGCCCTCTTGCAGCACAAGCATGATGCTCTTATGGAAATCACTGCATGGGATCAGGAACACTACCAGAAATTACTATCTGTGAACCCAGTTGACTGTGCCATCTACAAATGCAGTTCAAAGCTCTATATTGCAAAGAAGAAGTCGTATGTGAACACGGTCCAGAAATCCTCCATCTTCTCTGCACCAACGCTTGTTTAAAATGGACTGAGGCAAAGTGGGAAGCTGTTCTGTGGTCAGACAAATTGAAATTTTAAATTATTTTTGGAAATCATGGATGCCACATCCTTCAGACTAAAGAGTAAAAAATATTGCAATCATACATTTTAGGTGTCTTCCATGGTCTTTCAGGCCTTTTGGTGTTGCTGAGCCTCTGAAAATGAGGGACTCTGTGTAACAGTTAATGCAATTCTTTAATCAAACATCTTGAATTACAGCTGAAAGTCTGCACTTCAATCACACACTTTGATGGTTTACAGAGGCAAAATTACCAAAAAGTGTCTCAAAACTGAACTGCTTCATTGTTATGCTTCAGAATAAATTTGGGACAAGTCAGATGGCTTCCTGATGGTACTGCATGGTGTATAAGACTGATTGCTTCATTATCTCTTAATTCTGATCATGTACCTCATAAACCTTACTCTGTAAATGAAAATACACATATATCTCATCATTGTGACTAATACATTGTTATTCTTTCTTAAATAAAGTCTTAGGAAGTCAAAAATTGACTTCCATGAGCATTTGCTTTTACAGTCTAACTTCTCATTACTTCACTATTCCAAGCAGATTGGGGAATCACAGTGTAGAAGGAGGAAAATTTAGTCCACGTCAAAAATGCTGATGAACTAATACATTTACAACTCAGTTTTCCGCATGTCAGGACCACGGGCCCGTTTGTAAAAATCTTCGTCCCCAGAGCACCATCTGTGAGGATATTTTGTCTGACTGTACTGTTCGAGAACAGGCGAGAGCTGCGAGGATGAGCAGAACAAATCTGTTGTGGTGTGAAGACAGCAACTACATTCGAGACAACATGCTGTCGTGATGCTCTGTACTCACTACTGATTCAATGCCGTAGTGACTTGGAATCAAAGCTGTTGGCAGGTTGATTTTTTTTTACCCAGAATGATATCACAATGGGATTTTTTTTCCAGTGGATATTCTTTGTAAATCAGGCTATTCCAGCTACACTCCCATGTGGGTAATTAAAAGGGTCACCTGTTGATAGCTTGCATTTCCATGAAGCAGGAGGACTTGTAAAGAAGCTTAAACAAATAACTGTCAATGCTGAAGCAAAATGCTACATTCCACAACTCCAGTAATGCAGTTTAACAGCATCATTTTGATCTTTTCATGCAGTCCTTCAAGCACTGAGCCTCCAGTTTGTAACACAGGCTCTGTCCAGAATTTTCTCTGAACTCAACATGCAACTGTTTTAAGACACTGATTATTACTTACATGTGACCAGAAAACATTTCTTTGTGTGTAAAATAGGTAGAATACACCTTTAAAATAGTAAAGTTTTCAATCACAATATCATTAAAAAAATGCTCTGTAAAAAAAGAAAAACACGGTTAACACTTCAGTCATCTCAAAATATTTATTTTTACTGTAAAAAAAAAAAAGTCAAAAATGGAAATATTTACATAAAGCAAAATACAGAACAACTTTAAATAACACCAATTATGTCCCCACATCTCTGCACCGGCTGTAGGTTGACAATGGCCATCATGGTGCCCTTTGGTTTAGGTACAATCACATTACATTGCTTTTCCACGAATACTCATTTTATTTTCCATTCCTCCAACTAAAGCTTGCACAGCTGATAAATGCAAGCAAACATTTCTGTGAGCACTCAGGTCACCTTGGTTGAACTCAACCTTACAGATACACAAGTCATTTTTTTAGTATGAGTACAATATTACTCTGAAGGACAGCAAGTGTCTGCTTTTTTTCCCCTTCGACTGTTTCCAGCTGTTTACAAGCATTGGATATGCACAGAACATTCTGAGAGAGGGACCATTTCTAATGAAGTAACCGTACACTTGCTGTGTTAGTTTGGCTTTAAAGGGGCAGGGGGCAGATTTGCAGAGGCCTGCTCCAGAAAGGTCAGTGGTCCAGGAGGCGGAAGGTCTGAGGGCTTACGGTGCTGACCGCTTACATCCTCGAGCACTTGCTGCCAGTGGTGTAGCTTGGTCAAGTGCTTCTGAACCAGCATTTCTTTCCTCTGTAACTCGTTGCGCAACTCTGACACATCCTGACGTGAAGGAAAAAAAAATTACATGAGAAGAGAGAAGACATGTTGACAAATGGAAGAATAAATAATACATATATTGATGCCTTTTTTTTGCACAAATGACAAGGATGGGAACATATGTGGATTCAACTGAGTGTAATAGTTTACCTCTTTCACCACTTGCTCTGGTTTCTGCACAGACAGCTGAAGCCGTTTCTGTAAAAAGAAGCACTCTGTCTGCCGAGCCACATCCAGGAACTTTTGTATGCACTGGTCCACACCTACAATAAGCAGGACATGCGTCAACACAAAGATTACATACGAGATACACAAGATAAGAATGTGTTGGGCTTCAGCGACCTGTTCGAATCTCCTCCTGGTCTGTTCCATTAACATAGTCTTGGCTCACCAGGGATGCAAAACATGCCTAAAGAGTAAACAAAGATGACAACATAAGCATAGAGTAAGTAAGTGATGTCCTGAGTCCAGGAAGTTTTCTAGGCCCCTTGTACCTAAATAAATGACTAAATGAAGTTAAAAGACCATTTGATTCAATGTGAATAATACCAGCTTTTCAGTTTAAATGGGGATGTGAAACAAAGAAGCCACATAAACCATACACTGACAGAAGTACGGGGCACCTACACATTACACCTACAGCAGCTTTTAGGACATTACAGTCTAAATCTATAGGCATAATATGGACTTGGTCCCCCCCTTTGTAACTACAGCATCCATTACAGTACCACACTCAATTTCAAGGCGCTCTTTAGAATGACCCATTATACTACAGATACTTGTAAAGGCAGACTGCACGGCTAGCTGCTTGATTTTCTACACCTGCGGTAATGGGACTGAACAAAACGCCTAAATTCAGTAATTAAGTGGTGTCGCCCAATTCTTTTGTACATATAGTGTAGCTAGGGATACATACTGATATTAAGATGTACTGATTTACATCCAAGGATATACTTTAAAGACATCAATGCTGGTCTAAACAGTAACAAAGAGAATTACATCTGTTTATTAGCGTAAAAAAAAAAACCCTGCATTATTAAGCTTCTGTAAGAGATTCCACTTTTGTGTTTTCCACTGACTGAAGGGGTTTATTGACAGTTGCCTCCGATGTCAGGTGATAAACACCTGTCACATCGTTTACATTACCATTCAGTCAGGCAGTGATTCAGTCACCATCTGTGCTACTGTTCACCCAGACTTCTTAGCTGCGCTGTGTGAAACTACCAGTGCTCAATGACAGTGTCTGTCTCCATTTGTTAATATCTGCACTCTATGCCATTTTCTCACCATTACAACAGGCTAAAATAAATATCAATTTACTCAAGCTTTTGAATTTAACACATCATTATTTATGAAGATTTCAGGACAGTTTTTTCACACCGATCAAAGTCACAGCAACATACACCAGTGACAGAGAGGCAGAAATGGCAAACATTTGCCAAGCACCTCTTCAAAATCTGCTGAAAATCTGCAAGGCACAGATTCTGTGTGGGTCTGCTAATAATCTATAAAAAAAAAACAAACCTCCAAACTGTTCCCCTTAATTTCAATGTAAAGACATTTTACCTCACATTTAATACCTGAGATGTCTTAAGAAAGGGAATGTTAATTTTCATATTGTAAAGAAATGCTGGTATAGTAAATGACCCTAGATGCATTTCTTATTCAGCTTACAATTTAAGAAAATGACTTTATTCTGTAATTAAATTCTCTGAATTCAATTTTTTAACTATTGTTCTGGTTAAAAATGTTGTTTTCTTTCTTACTTTGGCAAATGACAGGCCATGGGGTTATGACTTATGTCAGTTAAAAGACTAAAACAGATTTTAAAAAATTCAGTCCAAAATGTACGCTGTCCTTCGAGGGTGAACAGATATTCCTTATTCTAGCAACTTTTCACTATATTCCATAAAAACCTGCATCGCTTGTGACTTTGTGGTAGCCAACCTTAGAAAACTAGATCCAACTAAAATGTGGGACATTCTCTCAAGGTGTGGGACAGGGGAACATAGGATAAAAATATTCTGCAGCCCCACATAAAGAAGGACATTTGGTCTCCCTACCTCCTCTTTTGAAATTTCCACATTTTTTCAAAGCAACCTTTTGGAGGGTCAGTTCTGGTCCATGGACCGTATGTTTGGCACCCCTCCTCTATGCAGTCAGGTTCTTCTATATCAAGAGAAAACTTTATTGATGATGCTTTGTAAATCTGGGTATTGTCATATTTAAACTGCTGTTGGCTACAACCTGACAAAATCAAGTAAAATGTACTCAGTCAGAGTGAACCCGACAGGCTTGGTGTGCGACGTCAGCAAAGCGCCTGCCTTTTTCTTCAGAGACGCTGGAAGCCTCATGTTAAGACTATAAGTATTTGGGGTGACCAGATCCCAACAAACTAAATGTGGGACAAACACTTGTGTTTGTGTGGGACAGCCTGGGACGCATTAGCAATGCTGTATAAAAATACTATAAACTGTGGAAGTTACTGGATGGGTATCTACCAAGTAAAGGTCAAAAATATTATATTTCAATGCCACTTTTCCAACTTCCTCAGTAAGTACACGCAATAAGGATCGAAGGGAGCTTAAGTTTGTTCTCATGGTCTCAAGTGATTCCTCCTGTATTCTCTTGTATTTCAATTGCTGCTGTGTATGTAATCATCTTTGAGTTTCAGGAAGGATGCATCCATAGATTGGCACACCTTTTCTGAGCCATATTTGACAGTTTCAGCAAATTTTTTAATCAGTTAAGACACACACAAACGGTGTCACTTCAAGCCATATTTTCCCCCGTGAAAAACTGAAAAATAAATCTAGAGAAAGAAAAAAAACTCTAATACATGGCTGCTTCATTTTCTATGCGGTAGTTTCTATTGTATTCACCAAACTTCACAATTCTGGTCACTTCCTGGTAATTTGTAACTTTAACTGATCGCCACAGCTTTATACAGGCTGATCTTCACTTTACGACAATAAAAAGGCTTCCCTGCTTTCTTCACATGCATCAGGTTAAAGAAAGATTTTAGAAAAGTGAATGTCTACAGAGCAGGACAAAATGTGAGAGTGTCTGAATGTACTGCACTCACAAAACTAAAATAAAAATATACAGGAAGTGTCCTTAATTTCAGCCTTTTGATGAGACAACCTGTCTGCTGAGGCTTTGGTGCTTGTGTTTTTTGAGACTCAGGATGTTCCCATGACTGAGAGTCAAAACTGAATTCACAAAGTGTTGTCTAATTTCTCATCTGAACATCTTCAACCCTCTCCTGACAAACAACATCCGTATAATAATAATAAAGGAAACAAAAACTAACACTGAAACTCATCAAAACTAAACATTTTCAAACATTACACACTAAACTGAATCAAGCAACACACTGTGGAAACTAAACTGAGTTGAACACAAAACCTAATCAGAAGACACATAACTATAATAACTGACGCTAAATAAACTTGACGTGAAAATATCCTGAGTAAAATTTTACAAAGAAATTCTGCGTGGACATTATTGCCTAGGTTTCCTTTGAGTAAATGGCCCTCTTGAGTTATTTTCAGTGTGTTCTGTTTTATTGCTTTCAGAAGAGGAGAGAGGCTGGCCGTCGATTGGATGCAAAGGACACAGTACCCCAATGCTACATGCTAATAACCGGGCCGCAGACTAGGGGTTACACTGAGCTTATGTTGCAAAGCATACTATTAATGCTTACTTATTTTATCATTTAAAGGACAGGGCAGGCACAGCACCATTTAGTGGATAAATCATTTGAGAGTCTTATCGACAGAAACGCTACGGTGCACCCGGCTAAAGCTGCTAACAACAGTTAGCACACACAGCTAAAGGAAGCCAGCAGTACGGCCTCCTACCTCGAAGGAAGCCTCCAGCTCATCCACCAGCGTGTTGTTCCCCTGGGCTCTTGGAGCGGTGGCAGCGAAACCCGGTTGGCCCGGTCCACCGGGACCACCGACAGGATGCGAACCGGGAGGCTGCTGACCGGGAAACATCCCGCTCATGGACGACGCCATCTTCAACTGTTTTTTTTGTCTCTGCCGTATGCACATGCGTACAGATAACAGCCAAGCGTATATAAACAAACTTTTGTACAGAATCTTTGGGACCACCCCTGTTATACTGGGAAGAAAGGGTAGGAGTGTGGAGGTGAGAGTAGGGACTATGACTGGTAAAGGGACAGAGCTGACTGATATGATGGAGAGAAGGAAGGTAGATATATTGTGTGTACAAGAGGCCAGGTGGGAGGGAAACAAGCGTTGGAGGTGGGATTCAA
The DNA here is from genome assembly GCA_015106775.1 of Etroplus canarensis. Classification (NCBI taxonomy): domain Eukaryota; kingdom Metazoa; phylum Chordata; class Actinopteri; order Cichliformes; family Cichlidae; genus Etroplus; species Etroplus canarensis. Next base: position 23,525 of record VUQH01016093.1, on the reverse strand, counting down.
ACTGTTCTACCATGGTGTAGATAGGAAGAGAAATGGAGTAGGGGTCATCTTTATGGAAGGGTATGTGAAGAGACAGAAATATGACTCTGAAGCTGGAAATCAAGGGTGTGATCCTGAATATTGTTAGTGCATATGAATCACAAGTTGTATGTCAGTTCGAGGACTAAAGAGCAGAGTTATGGAGAGGAATGTGGAGGGACATATGGTAGTGAATTTTGCAAAAAAGGATGGAAAAGGCTGTGGTGACCACACATTTCAAGGAGAGGGAGGAACATAGAGTGACCTATAAGAGTGGATGAAGGTGCACTCAAGTGGACTATATCATGTGCAGAAAGTACAACCTGAAAGAGAAGACTGCAAGGTGGTTTCAGGGGAGAATGTAGAGAAGCAGCATCGGATGGTGATGTGTAGGATGATTTTGGAAAGCAAGAAGAGGAAGTGAGTGAAGGTAGAGCCAAGGATTAAGTGGTGGAAGCTGAAGAAGGCAGAATGTTGCGTAGAATTCAGGGAGATGAGACAGGCTTTGGGTGGTAGTGAAGCGTTACCAGATGATTGGAAAAGTATAACTGATGTGGTGAAAGAAACAGCCAAGAAGCTTTCTGGTGTATTTTCTGGACAGAATAAAGTAGACAAAAATACTTGACGGTGGAATGAGGAAGTACAGGAAAGAATTCAAAGGAAAAGGTTGGCAAAGAAAAAGTGGAATAGTCAGGGAGATGAAGAAAGTAGACGAGTATAGAAGCTATGAAGAGTGGAAAGGCAGTTGGTCCAGACGACATACCTGTGGAGGTATGGAGATGTCTAGGAGAGAGGGCAGTGGATTTTGCTGTCTTTGTGGATATTGAGAAAGCATATGATAGGGTGCCAAGAGAGGAACTGTGGAATTGTATGCGGAAGTCAGGAGTAGCAGAGAAGTGCGTGAAGGTGGTGCAGGACATGTATGAGGACAGTGAGACAGTGGTGAGGTGTGAGGTAGGAGTGACAGATAAATTTAAGGTGGACATGGGATTACATCAGCCCCTTCTTGTTTGTAGTGGTGATGGGCATGTTGACAGATGAGGTCAGACAGGCGTCTTCGTGAACTATGTTGTTCACATATGACATTGTGATCTGTAGTGAGCATAGGGTAGGATAGGGTGAGATGAAAGCAGATAATCTGCTGTGGTAACCCATAAAAGGAGCAGGTGAAATAAGAAGTAGCACAGGCTGTTGTGTACCAAAGATTTGTGACACATATTCATGGTTTCTTCTGCACCTAAATGGTGCAAAAAGCCCTGAACTCAAACCCATCCAACACCTGTGGGATGAGCAAATCAGGTGATATCCAGCAGCAGACTCACTCAGTGTCCAATCACTGAATAGGAGTACATCTCTGCAGCCAGGCTCCAAAATCCCTTGAAAATCATACAACCAGAAGAGAGGGGGCTGCTGAAACAGCATGTGAAGGTCTACAATGTTTTGAATCACATATCAGAGTAATGGTTGTGCACCCATATAATACAGCTGACATACATGCTCAACAGAGCATTTCAGAACAGTGGCAGACACACATTTATACAAAACACTTTTAATTTACCAGTAAGAATTTATTTATGTATACAACATAAAGTAACTGCTGGTATTACAGAGTTTCTGGTTTTCCACCCGAGACTGGTGCATTTACTTTATGCGAACAGTGAAGCTCGATCTGAGGGGTGCACTACAAAGCAAGCTTAATGGTTTAATGAGCTACACCAAGGTTAAAGTCAGAGTTTTTAGTGTCAAGAAAGTGGTTCACTTTCAAGCTGGCTAAATTATCAAGGTAACCTATGCTGAACTCATAACTTGGTGCGGAGCAGGTTACATTCTGTGTTTGGGTCTAAAATCGGTTAGAAGCATCATGTTCTCAGTGATTATTTTATTTATTGTATACTTTTAGGGCTTTATAGACTCTCTTGCTCTTTATATCAGTCATATCTTACTAATATCACCAAATGACTCCCACCTGTGAAGTTCCAGCAATGCAAACTGTGTGTCGCCTTGTCAGAGGAATTTGAATACATCCAGTTGGTGCAGAAAATGTATTAATGTTTTTATGTTTGGTCCTAATCTGCTGCTAAAAATATCCTTAGTTAGTTAGTAGTTAGTTGCAGCTACTTCAATTCATATTTAAATAATTGATCAGTTACATCTGCAGTTTAAGTCTCACTGACAATATTCAACAAATAAAAATAATTTCACTTTTATCTGGTGACAAACTAAAGTGATTTCCACACCTCCTTTATTATCCTGTGGGAGAGTGTCAGAAATGAATGCACCAAGTAACCTGCAGTGTTAAAATGCATCACATTTAAAGTTTAAGGGCTCTAAAGTGCAGCTGTCAGGTTAGAAATGAACAGCAACACCAAGCGGGCACTGACCTGTAAAATAAATATATTAACTCAAATCAGTTTATATATTTTACCACTCAGTGCACTATTGATGATCAGAAATTTAGCAGTAAATTAAAGGCTTGTGTTTCCCAAGATTAACAATTTTCGTAGCAAAAGCGATGAATATTTCAATGTCTTCTCTGATAATGTCTCTAACTGGAGTAGGCAGTGCTCAATTGACTTAGTTTGCACAGAAAAAGACTGAAATGATCTGTAAAACATCCAGTTTATATGTGAATGCATACAGATCCTGAAGCAGAAAGCCTGGGTTGACAACAAAAGTTGATAATCACCTTTGTGATACCTGTTACCTCCGACTGGGGTTTTAGATTTTGTCAAGCCAGCCAACGCAAAGAAACCCTTGCTTCGTAGGATACCCCTGAGATTTTTTTTGTATGTTTCACAAAAATATTTCTATTTCATATTTCTGCATCAGTTCTTCTAATGACCTGTTTGATTCCACATGAGCTTGACCATTGTGCTTGGCTCTCTGTCTCTGTTCTTGTTGAAAGATCACCATTGAATCTTGCTAGAAAATTGTGGAAGAGTGTAATGAAACTTCTCGTACACCTCCTTCAGCCATTGTGGGCTAGGCCAGCAGCAAACTCCACCAGTGTGCGTGTCGGTCTTCCAGACATGCCTTTCCTCAGGTAGGGGATTTCATCTTTGTTGCTCATGACACCAGCAATGTCCAGATGAGCCCAGTGAGGAGCAGTGACAAACTCCTTAAGGAACGCAGCTGCTGTGCACGCACCACCAGAACTAGAAAGAAATCAAGACACATTGGAGCGGTCTTATCTCTACTACACTGGTGCCTCTAAAAGGAGATGGGAGGAATTACTGGTGAGATACCTACCGGCTGTACTTGCCGATGTTGTTGAGGTCAGCCAGCTGGCTGTCAGTCACCTGTCTGGTGTAGTGCTGGAACAGAGGCATCCGCCACACCCTGTCACCTGTCACAACACTAGCCTACACACACACACTCGTGTTAACAGGAGAGCTGAGAGACTGAGACATTGTGTATATTGTGTATCTGCAGTACCCTGCGCAGCTGCTCCCAGAGCCAGTCAGAATTTGTAAAGACTCCCGTTGCTGCTGAGCCAAGAGCTACATCCATTGCACCTTCAAGATGAAAGAAGCCACGCTTTAATATTTAGTCATCATAGCTTACAAAACATTACAGCTGCCTATCAGCAAGATTGAGCGACATTAATATTTTATAACGATGGAAATTTCACGCCACTGTGTAAACCAACTGATGCAGAAATCCCACCTGTTAGCGTAGCGACATTAACAATGGCTCTGGGATTGAAGGTGTGGCCATAACAGAGAGCATCAGCGAGGATCAGTCTTCCCTCTGCATCTGTATTATCAACCTGGAACATAGCAATAAAACTTGTCCATCTGTATACACACACACATAGTAAAGCATAAAGACACTCAGTGAGCAGCTTGAACTCGTTGGGGGTCCACTCACCTGGATTGTTTTCCCATTCTTGGCTGTGACAACATCACCTGGTTTAGTAGCCTTTCCGCTTGGCATGTTCTCACACAGGGGGGCCAAACCTGAATGAATAAAGTGCTCAGACTCTTATATATATTATGCATGACACAAAACACATGGTGTTAGAGGGTATTTAATGTCGAGATGCTCACCGATAATGTTGACAGGGAGTTTCAGAGCTGCTGCTGTGACGATGGAGGCGCAAACAGTGGCTGCTCCGCCCATGTCGGCCCTCATTGCATCCATAGAGGCAGAGGGCTTCAGAGAAATACCACCACTATAGACAGAGAGTGAGTTGGTGATCTTAAAGATAGCACGGAGGATTAATATGTTTAATTAAATAAACTACAGCAACTGATCACAACTCGACTGTGTGTTACTGTGGTTTACCTGTCAAATGTGATGCCCTTGCCCACTAGGAGCAGCGGAGGCTGCTTACTGTCAGGTGAACCATTGTAATGTAGCTCCAGGAACACAGGAGGCTCCTCTGAACCTTTAGACACACTGAGAAAGGCTCCCATCTGCTGTTCCACTATCCAAGCCTGAGATCTGCAACGACCCACAAATTATTGCACCTGAACTCCATTACTTCATCTGGTCTTCAGAGCATAAGAAGGATCAATAATCAAAATAAACAAAATTCACTGTTATCAGAGCTGCTACTGGAGTTATTCCTATCTTGGGGAAAAATTGATAACGCCTTCAATCGGGTGAATGGGATGCCATCTTGTAACATAGAATTTAAAAAAGGTATAGAAACCTGTACTGGGGTATCTTAACTATCAATATTCAATCATTTTGAAGATACTGTGTTGTTTATGTGCTCAATTTTTCTTTAATGATTGTAAAAAATAATGTTTAATTACACTTTTAATTTCCCAAGGGAACCTCCCGAGGGATCAATAAAGTTCTATCTATCTATCTATCTATCCATCTATCTGTTTATTTATATGTATGAAAAATGTTCAATAAAAACAGTGTTTATAAAGTAATTATTCTATTTGTTTAGTGGTTACAGACCAGAGTGTGACTTAAAAAACACCTTTTACGTGCTGGTGGATTTTGAGTGATTCTTTAAAAAAGTATACGGTGCATAGCAGCAGGTTTAGTACAGTCAGTCAGCATTGGGGCTGACAAAAACAATAAATCAGCCTTTATAGTTTGAAGTCACTTATAATCATTGGGTCCCAGTAATGCAATAAAGCACCTTTGACTGATCCCACGTATTCCCCAAGGGGTCACAGCGGGTGAGTCCACATAGGTAATTTGGCCCTTCCTGGCGCAGCCCTCCCATAGTGGGAGGGGCTTGTGTTCCCACTGGGTTTGAGTACAGGTACCTTTTGCTTGCAAGGCAACTGCGTAAACTACTATACTACAGAATTAAAGTTATAATGCCCGAAACAGTAAGCTAGAATCTGAGATAACGTTTTAACATTTTTTTTCAATCAGCCAGACAAAACCCAAAGAAAAATTGGCTCCCAGTGATAGAAAACAGAAGAGTCACCACTGACAGGCTGTAAAAAGGGGATGCTTGACATTTACGCTTACAGAAATTACCCAATTAACTGATGATTAAAATAACCACAAATCAACTAAATGCTTCAGCATCAGCAAGCCAGACAACCTAATAAAATGTGTAAAGCTTTCAAAAAAGAACCTGAAATAGATGCAAATGAAAAACCTAGTATGCATCCGCTTTAAATCTGACCCTGTGTCACCTTGACCTTTGACCCCACAATCTCATAAATGTTATTACACGTTCTACCCATCATAGGTATTAACCACACAAAATTTGGCAAAGATCTAGCAAACAAGTCAGCTCCTGTAGTGGTAAATTTTTGTAACGGATAGATGGATGACCACATGGACCTCAACAATGTTATGAAATCTTCTATCCATTACAGGGATTAAGATGATGATGATTAGCAATTTTAAAAATGCACTAACCTTTTTTTTATGGTGACTCCATCAGCGTGTGGAGCTAGTTTCTCTTCAATGGTTTTAGCGAAAGCAGTAGGAGTGATGTGATTGGCTGGAGCTTCCATGAGAAGCCGTGCCAGGTTTTGGCCTTCTGCATAGATCACACCTCTTTCCCAGCCGACCACATCAGCACTAGAAACAGGTTGCAATATGTCAGTATTTACCAGTTGTTACAGACTGCTAACAGTCAGTGAGCTTCAATTTGTCAGTTCTACCTGCCATGAAGCTGTGTTGTTACTTTGGTCTTCTTTTTAGATTTGAGCTGGTCATACTTAAACAAACCCAGAACAGCACCTTCTGCTGCTGACTGGGCATCACCGCAATCATCCACCTCCACGTGGCTCACCTCCAGGTCCTGAAGCGCCTGGCAGCCAGCTGAAAAAGCACATATATGAGCCAGGAACAAACTCAAGATAAACCTGAGTGTAGATGAAGAAACAGTATATGATTGTAGTGAGTAAAACTCTGTGCAATATAGCTTAAATGTAAAATCTGTAATAACTAACTGATTTGAGTCATAATGAAAATGCTGACCCACAGTGGAAACTCAATGCAATAAAGTTAGTACAACTTTCACTATAAAGCAGTGTGCTTTGACTCAAACTTGCTGGATTACACCTCTTCTGCCAAGCTTTTGAAGACTAGGAGTCATGTTGTCATCCAACATTTTGCAGCCATTCTTGGTGGCTTCTATAAATGTCATTTGCACGCATGGAGCCCCGCAGCCTGTGCTAGTCCTGGCCAGGCTAACACCAAACATTCTGGACCCCATCTAAGTCAGACACATTTTCTTGGTTAATCTCATTAACCAAATATTCATCAGGTTTCTTTGATACATTTTATTTTCCTGAAAGCTGTTCGTAGAAGTTGAGATTTTGCACTGTATTTCAAAACATTTGAGCCTTTATACAAATATTGATTTCTGAGTTATTCATTCTATACCACTTGGTTACTGTTAGTTACTGATCTTTCAGCTTCCTTTAGAAAGTCTGTCTTTAAAAAGCCTTACGATTACTATTTTTGGTTTTCCATGTAGGGCCATGACAGTGACATGCAGGCAGACACCGCCCATAAGTACAAAACTGAGTAATGTCTAGTGTTCACAGGTCAAATATTACAGGCATAATCAATTTTGTCCTATGTTCAATACACTCACCATTTCATTAGATACACCTTGCTGGTACTGGGTTGTTAGAATGACTTTTGCCATCAGAACTGCCTTAATTATTCATGGCGTAGCTTCAACAAGGTGCTGGAAACATTCCTCAGAGATGTTGGTCCATATTAACATGGCAATATCACAAAGTTGCTGCAAAATTTGTTCACTGTACATCCATGATGTGAATCTCCCAGTCCACTGCATCCCAAAAGTGCTCCACTGGACTGAGATCTGGTGACTGTGGAGACCATTTGAGTACAGTGTACTCACTGTCATGTTCAACAAACCAGTTTGAGATGATCTGAGCTTTGTGACACAGCACATTATCCTGCTAGAAGCAGCCATCAGAAGATGGGTACACTGTGGTCATAAAGAGATGGACACAGTCAGCAACAAAACTCAGGTAGGCTATGGTGTTTAAATGAAACCAAGAAAATATCCTTCACACCATCACCAGCCTAAACTGTTAACAGAAGGCAGGGTCCATGCTTTCATGTTGTTTACACCGAATTTTGACCCTGCCATCTCGATGTCACAGCAGAAATCAAAACTCATCAGACCAAATAATGTTAACTCAGTTGTCTCTTGTCCAATTTTGGGGAGTCTTTGCAAGCTGTTGCCTCAGAAGTGGGACCCAATATGGTCTTCTGCTGTTGTAGCCCATCTGCTTCAAGTTTCAATGTGTTGTGCATTCAGAGATGCTTTTCTGCATACCTTGGTCGTAACAAGTGTTTATTAGAGTTACCTTCCTATCTGCTCAAAGCAGTCTGGCCATTCTCATTTGACCTCTGGCATCAATAAGGCATTTTCTTCCAGAGAACTTCCACTCATTGGATATTTCTCTTTTTCAGACCAAACACTAGAGAAGGTTGCGTGGGAAAATCCCAGTAGATCAGCACTTTCTGAAATACTCAGAACCAGCCCGTCTGGCACCAGCAACCATGACAGATTTAGAGTCGCTTAAATCACTTTTCTTCCCTATTCGGATTCTAGGTTTGACCTTCAGCAGATCGTCTTGACTATGTCTACATGTTTAAATGTATTCAATTGTTGCCATGTGATTGAATGATTAGAGATTTTTAGTAATAAACAGCTAAACAGGTTTACCTAATAAGGCAGCCAGTGAGTGTATAGTAAAAGCATTTTTGTTTGGTTGTTCACAGGAGGAAATACTCTACTTGTTAAACTAGAAACAAGGCCAAAGAGGTAATTTAACATTCGAGATTTAAGTGATATTGCACAAAAGTTCACTCACTTTTCTTATTTACAGTATGGGTCTTACCTGACACAGCCTGTCTAATGTTCTCCTTGCTGGTGTCCCAGTTTTCCGCCCCACAAACACCTTCATTGTTCTTACCCAGCCCAACAACTGCTACACACGGAAAGTCCTGCAGCAGACACAGGTCAATCTAAAAATCTCAGTCTAAAAAGACATGATTTATAAAGATAATGTCAGATCTTTTTACCTTGTGAAGTCCATAAAATACTCGACTTTTGCCTTTCTTGAGTGCAGGTCCAGAGCTGGGAAAAGACAAATGTTCAGTCAGTATCATCACAACACACGACACAGCGTTTGTTCTCAGTTTACAGGTAACAGAGACTCACAGTTTCAACAGTTCTGAGAGTTTTCCAGACAGAGACTGATCAAAACCTGCAGCTGCCTCTGTCAGATGGAGATTTCCCTCCTCCTTCTCCTTCTCAAACACTCCCAGCACCAGACCCTGCAGAAAGACACACATTTTATAAATAAAGCAAAAGATCTTTTCATTTGGCTGCTCCCCTGACAGGGTTGCCATCTGCTTACATCTCATCCTGTACCTTGCATCCTCTTCTGTCATCCAACCCACTGCATGTCCTCCTTCACTACATCCATGAACGTTTTGTGGTCTTCCTCATCTCCTCTTGCCTGGAAGCTTTGCCTTCAACATCTTTTGTCCAATATACAGTACTGTGCAAAAGTCCTGTGCCATCCCTAATTTCATTATATTCTGCTTCCAAGGAGACATCCTTTCATATCATCTTTTTAAAGTGATCCTGAACAGTAGTTCTCCAGGCTTTCTGAAAGTTTATCAAAGTGATTCTTTGGACATTGGCTGCTTTCTTACTCATTTTGAGTCCAATTCTTGCACCTGACCATTTTCAGAGCAATGTTTTTTTTTGTTTGTTAGGCCACTTGACACTGACCTATGAATCAATCAAGCATAAAAAGGGCACCTAACACAGGGAACAAAGTCTGTGTCTATACATAACAGACAACTTAATAAAGAACCAATTTTAAACTGTATCTTGAGGCACTTAGTTACTAGCAGCCTGTCACAAAACACATAATTTTTTCCCCATTTCTCCAGTTATAGCTACAAAAAGACTAACACAGTTTGACATGACAGGCATAAAACAGTATTTTGCACCATCAAAGTGATTCCCAAGGAGCTATAAGCTGAAAACTTATGGCATATCTCTGCATGGTGTGCAGTGTGTCCATATAGAATTTGAGGAAACTGGAGAAGAGGAAGACAAAAGAAATAATTGGAAGCCTAAAAAATACAGCAGATGACCAGTATCTGAAAGTAATTTCCTTAAGAAAAAGGAAGAAAATCCAGCAAAGAACTGAAGCAGGACGTGAGAGATACATCTGGCTCTTCAGCTGTTCATTAAAGCTTCATCAGAAATGGTCTCAGTGGAGGGGTGACTGTCAAGAAGCCATTCTTAAGGAAGGGAAACAGGCGGAAAAAAAACTGACGTATGCCAAATTACACAAGAACTGGACTGAAAATCACTGGCAACAACAGGTCTTTTGAAGTGATGAATGGGCCTCAACAATATTGAAGCAGACAGAATGGAACAAAAGTCGGCCAACATTCAATGAAGAGCTGGAATGTCCTTCAAGAAGTCTGGAGAACAATTTCTGAAGACTACCTAAAGAAATTTTAAGAAAATTTATGTGAGAGAGCTCAGGTTGTGTTGAAGAATATAAAGGTGGTCATATCTAATACTGACTTTCAAGATGGCTGGAATTGTACAAACTCAGTTTTTGGCTTATGTACTGTGTTTCTACTTATGTTTATGGATTAATTTTAAAAATGTATTATTTGTTTTTAAGTCTCTTCATGGTTGTGCCCCTTTCTACCTGTCTGAACTGCTGCACCCATATGTCCTGTCTCGTTCTCTCAGGTCAGCAGACCAGAACCTTTTACTTGTGCCAAAGTCCAAACACAAATTGAGGGGTGATCGGGCATTCTCAGTTGCAGCTCCAAAACTGTGGAATGACCTACCACTCCACGTCAGACAGGCTCCTTCCCTGGCTGCTTTTGACTGCCATTTAAAAACACTCTTATCCTTGGCTTTTGACTGTGTGAAATGTTGTATTTCGTACCATTTTTTAGTTACTGGCCTGTGATGTACTTGTGGTGTACAGCACTTTGGTCAGCTTTGTTTTTTTTAAAGTGCTTTATAAATAAATTGGCATGGTCCAGCATTGTGAAAAACATTTATAGCTACAAATACAGCCATGATGACTGATCCATCATCTGCTAGTCTATAATATGGGAAAATAAACAAATGCCCCTGCCTCTCAACTGGACATGAACAAGAACATGATACTCAATGTTTTAAATTGTTTGGACTCCTTACAACTGTACAAAAATGCTGTAAGCAACATCGTAAACTTCATTTATGTATGATATGTCTGGCTCACCTGTGTTGCAGGTGTTTCCTCCCCAACCAGGTGGGCAGGCACAGCGAAAGGCATCCCCGTTGTCATAGCAAGTACCTCCATTACTACAGGTGGTTTCATCACACTGGCGCTCGCCTGGCAAGAAGACCAAAAAATAAACCAAAACACTCATTTAACGATTCAGAAAAAGAAGAATTCTTGAGATTCAATAATTCAGCTGTAAAAATGCATGGTGGAGCTGGAAACAACACCACACACACAGTCACATAACTCACGGGAATGGCAGGTCTTGCCCTTCCAGCTGTCAGCACACTCGCAGAAGAAGTCGTTCACCAGGTCGACGCAGCGTCCACCATTCTTACAGGGGTTGTGCCTGCACTCATTGACATCTGAGGAAGGAGGAAGATTTCTATGACTCAAGTCATTTACTTAGGTATAAATGTTGTATTTAGTAAACGCCAATGGTGCCAAAAAAAAAAAAAAAAAAAAAGCTCTAAACTCGAAATTAGTTTTTGCTTAGAAAGCCTCAAAGACCAGCAGGAAAATCACTTACTGAGGTCACAGAAATGACCCTCCCAGCCATCAGGACAGAAGCACTGAAATGAGTTCACTTCGTCAATGCAGGTTCCTCCATTTCTACAGGGGTTGCCTATGCAGTCATTAATATCTACAACAGAAAGAAAGGAGAAAAGTTAGATGAATCAGTCCGCTGTTCACTTTTCGATTTTTCCATTTTTGTTATTTAAGCTAAAAATTCAACACACTGCACAGTTGCACTGTCACCTTCAAGACGTTAACTAAAGAGAAAAGGAAAAGGTATTGTAGACATTTTGCGGTAACAAGGAACCTACAACACCTATGAGTTATTTTCCACCTACTGGTTATCTTGCTTGGAAGCTATCCAATTATATTAATTTGAAGTATATAAATATTAGTATTAATTTAGTAGTAACAAGCACTTAAATCTTTCACAACACAATCATGTATTTGCAGAGATATAAAAAGGTAATTTTAAGTTGTGATTCATGTTTATTATATTAATATGCGTGTTACAAACCATCTATGCTGTTACATTAACTCATTTCAAGATTTTGCTTCAAAGACACTTGATGGAATGTTTGGACCAATGTCTTTCAGTAAATAACTGTAGGTGTGATATTTCATTTTGTTAAAGCTCAAGTTTTAAGTCTAAAGTTTAAGTTTATTTTAGTATTACTTCAAGTTGTTTTGAGTTGACCTCAAGAAGTTTTGAGTTTTTCCTAAGTTTACTTTAATGTTAATTATTTTAGCATCTTCTGAAATGAAAACACTTACAGATGTAAAAAAAAAACAAAACATACAAGTTTCATAGACAATCATAAGAGCACCTCAGTTTTATATTTATCATGCTATTTAAATAAAATCAAAACTGCACAGCAAGTGTCAAAGGTTGCACCCACACGTTTCCATTAGAATCTGGAGTCTCTACATACTCTCATGACAGTAGATGCCACTGAAACCCGGATCACAGACGCAGGTGAAGTTCCCAGCTGGCTGGCTGACGCAGCGTCCTCGCGCACCACAGATGTTGGAGGGTATGTGCCGTATGCCATCCGAGTCATTGGTAGGTACAGCAACAGTGCAGCTGTCAATAACTGTCAGGATTAAAAAAAAAAATAAAGGTGTTATGTTCAATGATTTCTTCCGCACACTAAATCATCCAGGTCTCTGTTCATCATTGCAGACTACTTCAGTCACCTTGACATGGGGTGGTTTGGCAGTTCTCTTTGAGCCGTTCACACATCTTTCCTTTGTAGCCTTCTGGACATGCACAGTAGAAATCCTGGTCCATGCTATGGCACTTGGCCTCATTCTCACAAGGGTTTGGATCACATGCATCTGAGAAAGACCAGATTAGGACCTTTGGGAACAAAGAGGAGAGGGGAAATAAAAATACAGACACCAATAATTCAACCAAAATATAGGAGACAGTATTTACTTCAAAAAGGGTCAATATGCTGCAGAAATGTTCCACAGGTGCTGGATGTGTGAACTTATATCACAATTTTGGTTGCCAAATAACAAGGGCCAATAATGTATTAAACTCATGTGACTTCGTATATTTACTGATGACTACAGCCTTGTGATGTCAGCAGCTCCACTGGATCTTGTGGAAGACAAGGTGGTTCCATTTTATCAAACATTATCATCACGATAAGCTGGTTATTAGTGGACTGTAAAAACAATAAAGCAAGCAAGGCAGAATGGAGAAAGAACAGGCAAAGTCTGCGTAGGTGAGCAGCTTAGCTCGTCTCAAGCCTCTCCTGCTATTCAGAACAAATTGTGGGTAAGAGTACAAGCACAGTAAGCCTCAGAAACTGTCACTAAGCTTATCAAGTAAATCCATGCTTTTGGTTTTATATTGCTACCATGCGTAATCTTGCAAGATTATTCTGAGACAGACATTTGCAGAGGAATCAGAATGAGAAAATGAGCCAGTAAAAGAGAGGTAAACCATTATGAAACTGGTCTATCATCATGCAGAGCTACACTGAATATATCATCAAGATAAACACTGAGAGAAAAGCTGCCTAGAGGCCATAGTAAAATCTTTTCTCATTCAAACATGCCACATTTCTGGGGCTGAAGAGAAAATCTTTCAGTTTATGTAAACAGAGCCCTACTGTGCATAAACTCTGGGTTGCACCCTGCTGCCATTTAAGGTACTGAACAAGGGAGACAGTGGGTGAAGTTTGTGGTCACACACCATTTATTTTAAGTGTCAGGACCAGATTTCTTTTTAGTATTTGCACGTGTGTGTGGTCAAGGAATTATGTCTGAAGGTCATAAATCTTCAGAGCATTATTGTTAACTGCTTGCACTGTTCAGAGGACAAAAAACATTTTTATTTTAGCAGGAAATGACAATTTGTGCATTTTATTACATAATTTATTTTTGTTGCATTTAGACTTTTACATCTTTTATAAATCAAACATTTCAGATAATCATGAAAATAAACCTGAGAACTCAAATTTTAATTTCCTTTTTAAAGAAGACTTAATATTGCACTGGTGCCATTCATTATGCTTAACTTGTAACCTTGTAGTCAGAACTGATAAGACGCTCATCCAAGTTTCACAGTAGGTGGCTTGGAAACTGGGTTCTTCAACTTGAGACAAAACTCATCACTGACGATCATACACATGAACTTTTGGTCAGTTTGAGAGAGAAGTTGATGCTTGCTCCCAGGGCAAGCTTGAGGTCTGTTGTTTAACCACAAGATGCAAAGTTGCAAGTGGTCACAAGACCTTTAGAAAGGGATCTGAAAACTGCAGCTGTGCTCTAGAAAGTCTGATGCAGGAAGATGGGTCTGAAGAGGAAGCTGGCAAAATTTAAATCAAACAAGGTTTTTGAATTTTATTGGCCAACTCCTGGAAGTTTTTGAACATGTGTCATATATCATTTTGATGCGAGTTTTCCCCATTTTTGAGACACCAGCTGTACAGATGTCAGCCTTCTTGTGAATATAATGAAACTAGATGGAATTTGCTGTGTTGTGGGCAGTTTCATGTAGGAATATCGCCATCAATGTGTCGACGGAAGCACGCATCTAGCTGTGACAAGAGGCTTGTGCTTGCTGACAGCATTTTCTCACCTTTTCCTCACAGTTGGTGCCTCATGTGCTCTATTAATTCTATAATCCATGATCTCCATAATGGGCGTCCAAAACAAGCGGGAGCAAATGATAATAATCTGACAGACCACTATCAGGTTATTAATAGTTGCTGAGATATTTCACTGTAGCTCTAATTGGCATCATCAAATCACCTGACCAACTAACAATGACATCCATAGAGCCAGAGAAAGTGTTCCCACTTAGGAAAAATTATTAAGTTTTCAGACGACTCCCTAAGAAAGTTCTATGCAGCAAACACACGCAAAATTAACAAACTGGTATTAAATGATTAATGCAAACCTGCCCGCTACTGAAAAAGCAAACTGACTGTTTTCCAGCCTTTTCTGTGGGGCTGTTTCCTCTTAAGACATCACTCAGATCAGGAATTGGCAAAAACAATATTACACAATCAAACCTTTATGGAATAATCAGAGATACTAATCGCAGAAATATGATGCTGGAGGCATTGTAGTTTTGGCACTGCAGGGCAGGAATGCACAACCTGCAATAGCAGGCATTAGAGCTCAGTAGTATGCGGGCAGAAATCCAGCATCCCCTCATTCAGAGAGGCTCATATTTATAGTAGAGATGCTAAATCAGGATTGGCTCCTGACCAGCAATGTCCTCCATTCAGGGCCCCAGAGATGCAGTGGAGTGTCGGTTTCCTCACTGCTAACCTACATTCAAACACTTACTTCATATATTAAAGGCTGCGGCAAAGACACTAATATGTGATATCTGCATAGAATTAACATGCAGATTAAAGTGAAAGTTTGCAATGAAAAGTGGGCTTGGCTTCTAGGTCTGGAGATATTACACAACTTTTAGGCAGATCACAACAAGGGTTTGGCACGTTAGGGCATCTGTATCCGATGACTGTTTTGTAACTGCTATTTGGGTGTCCTCACAACATTACAACTCACGTTCCGTATATTCCAGGGCAATTTAATCTATAATAACACCAACTGTCCATATGATACAATGCAGCTACGACTTCACTTTCTCGCCCATCCTAATGACTGTCATGTATCAAGTCCATAGCTGCTTTGTCACAGTAAGTTGTTCTCTGGTATTCAGCTTCATGCTAAACTATTTCTTCAGCTGCTGTACTGACATTAATTTATCATTTAGGATTTCAAAATAAAGGCACTCTTTGTTTTGTGTTTACACAAGATTTGAAACGAGCAAATCACCCTTTACAGATTACTGTCAAAGTGCCCTTAGTCATGAAACAGGGTTAAGATAAGAGATAACATATCTTTTGACCGATTCACATGGGGAAACATTATCCGCATCTAACCTGAAGCATTAGATGCTGTAAGCAGCCACAGTGTGATGCCTGGGGATCAACTCCAGCTGTGGGCTGGTCACTTGGTTAAGGGCACAGTGGCAGAAGAATTGCCCTAATATGTTTTTAAATGCAGGAGAAACCAAAGCTCCCAGAGGAGACGTGCACAAGCATGGGGAGAACATGCAAACTCCACACAAATGAGCCCTGCCTTGAACTGGGTTTGAATGCAAGACTTGCAAAGGCTTTAAGGCTCAGAGTCTAAGGCAATGTCTGATGTAAGCCAGGAATTTCAGTCAAATAAGGAATTTAATTTACTTAAGAGTTTCGTGAATCGAAACTGAAGCAACTACAACTACTGAGGCAAAAATTTTCTTGTTTAAGACCACTAAGAGTGGAACTAAAGCTGGAAAAAAAAACCTGTAGAAAAACTCAGCATCACACATACTATTTGTTTATGCAGTCATAGCAGAAATAATTTTATCCTCTGAAATTTTATGCCACAAGGTGTAAATAAAATGCCTTGAACTTGGCCAGTATGCCTCCACCTTGATTTTGACCCTGTGTGACTGAGTTTTGACCCCACAATCTCATAACTGTAATCAGATCTATCAACTGTATTAATCTTAAAAAGTTTGGTAAAGATCCAGCAAACAAGTCAGCTCTTGTAGTCGTAAAAAATTTGGAATGGATAACCTGAAAACATAACATCTAAGGCGGAGGTATAATGAAAGGTCAGTCAGTGTCACAAGCCAAAACTCCCCCCAAAAACAAAACAAAAAAATACCTCTACTCTATATATAGTGCTCCTGCATCAGCAACTGTTAGTTGGTAGAACCTGGGTAACACGAAACTCACCTCACATAGCTGCCCAGTGAACTCTGGTGGGCATTCACACACAAAGCTGTCCAACACAGCGTGGCAACGGCCGCCATTCTGGCATGGTTGGCTGTCACATTTATTCCTCTGAATTTCACAATGAGTGCCCACGAAACCCGGGGGGCACTGGCAGTGGTAGCCCCTCTCTCCCTCCTACAGAAGATAAACGAGTTGAAGTATACAGCTCATATCTGCAAGTTCAACACATTTTTCACATTTTATTCAAAGATTAAAAACCAAAACATTCATACCTTGCATGTTGCTCCATTTTTGCACTGACTACAGCCACTGACTTCTAAAGAGACAGATGACATTCATTAAGTTTCCTTAGAAGATATTTTTAGATCTTACTCCACTATGGAGCTCTGCGGTGTCAGATGTGCACAGTTTAAGTCAAAGCTTGGAAAAGAAATAACTAGTAGAGTAAGAAAAGTGCCAGACAGACTTGTACAGATAACTGTAACTGGGCATGCACAGCAGAGCTGGAATTTCAGTTTACTAGGATGAGAAAGGAGTGGGTTACCACAAACGGAAAGTGAGTGGTGCTAAACTACACCTAAGTTGTGTGTCCAAAAAGTGAGGAGGAGGCATCCAAGAACAGCCAGAAGGAGGAGGAAATATCAATTTAGAAGCGACTCTGAAGAAGAAATACTGACTGATGTCACAGTTTTGTCCGGACCACCCCCGAAAACAGCTGCAGAGATATCCGCCAATCAAATTTTTGCAAGATCGTGCGTTCACACAGGGCTGTCCCGCACACTCATTTGCATCTGTGAAGGCAGGAGTGGGGAGTCCATCAGTTGAAACAAACCAAGGACAGGACAAAATGATAGGAAAGACACCAGAAACCCAACTTCAGCAGGCACACTGACACAATAATGAGTTGAAACCTGAGCTCAAATCAAAAAAACAAAAAAAACAAAACACTTTAAAAGAGGTGAACCCTCAATGGCGTATATGCCACACCTAAGACAAATCAATGACTGGCCAACCAAAGGGGTCATTTAGACTTCCAATGTAAAAATCAATGCTGTGTTTAGTCATCCCACGCCGAGCTGCCTCAACACGCATTATTTACACACATTTTGATATGAAGAGCTAGCTAGACGACATAAGATGAATATATAGGGAACTGTAGTTAAATAAAAGAAATGATTATTGCAGGGCTGAACAAGTCAGAAGGAGTGGCAGAGCAGGTGACTTGATGGAGTACAGAACTGGGTGGGTTGTAAGCTGTACAGAGCAGCAGAGGAACTTGAATCGAGCAAAGTACAGATGTGGCAAACTAATCCAATCAAGTAATGAGTAACCCTAGAAAAGAGTAGCTGAATCACACCGGTTTTAGACCTGAAGAGCGAAGCTAAGGAGATGAAGGGCGGCAGACTGAGGTGGAGCAGTGTGCACAGGGGATGAGAGAGCAAACAGTCCGGTGAAGGGAAGGTAGAGGTGGTGTGATAAATTTTCGCTGTTCTACTTTTCTAATTATTAATATATTAAAAGGTTTTTGTTGTAGCAGCCGTGTGGACAATTTTAAAATGTAGGCAATGACCTGCTCAATTTGTTTCACAGTGAGCACTATGTTTTTTTAAATAACTTTGTGCAACCAATAAATTAGTTAGCAACCAAGAAAATTTTGGATGATACACATCCAAAATTAGTTAAAACTTTTCCATGACTTTCTTCTACGTTGGTTTAATTATTAGTCACTGTTTATTTATTAATAGATTCTAAAACATACTTTACCATTATGATCTGTAATGAACTAATCTCAGCCACTTGTAAAACAAATAAATCTCCTAAAACTTAATCTTAAATGCTTAATTTGTCCAATCTTACTTATAATTTGAAATAGATAAAAATTAACAACCAAGTTTCTTCAAAAAGACATTTGCCATTGCTGATCTTGTTTCAGGATGGGGTAAAAATCAGCCTCAAGTCTGCCTCAGTAAAGCTTCTGTTGATTTCTATATATGAATAAAGCAACTCATCTGTTCCCAATTCAAACAAAGTGCAAGTGACGGGGGACTGCAGTCCTCTCTGAGAAATACAGTTAAAAGGTTACCTGAATCTAAAATTCAAACTTTTATGTGAGTCTGTGTTATATCAAGTGATTATCTTTCACATTTTTGTCTTTTTAGTACAAAATTCTTTTTATCTTGTAGGTTTTTCCTGGTGTTCATCAAGGAAGCTGTAGTCAGAATCCAAGAAAAAAGAAGAAAGAAAAATGCATACATTTGTAACAGACTCGTCTTCCTCATGACGTGGATTGACCACGGTTATTTTTATGAAGAAAATGCCCATTCCGTGCAGGAAAAACAATGTTGGTTTCCTTTTAACGTTTTCAGGAAGCAAACACTGTCAAGAGGAATACAAAGTAAGGAAATCTATACTGTTAATTGTACAATTAAGGCAAGAATAACCCACGATAAAAAAAGTTACTCTTAGCTATTGCAATACAGACACGCTGTTGCAATATTTCTATATTTAAAATTTTTGCACTGCATACAGAAGCTCACAATAATTCTATACAGTTTCTCGTGCCGACACAGACAACACAGTCCCGTTTTGATCGGTTAAAGTAAAGATTAACAATTTCACCACCTGCAGATATCAAAAGGGTGGAGGATGTGTGGGTAAGAGAGGGTAGTCCACAGGGAGCCCTCCTACACTCACACACCTGTCTTCTCTATGAAACCCAACACTCCACGCACACCAATCGCTAGGTAAGACAGGAGGTCTATAGCTGCCTGTAAACTGATCTGAGCTGGTATAATGACACTGAACTCTTGGGATCTCTTTCCTGCCTTTACCCCCACACACGCACACCAATTTTGTTTACCGGTCGTAATCCATTTCCTGACTTCATGCTGGTCACGTCCACTTGTCAGGGTCTGAGTTGCAGCAAAAAAGAATGCCATCGTCAGTGGCTAACAAACAGCCGGATATAGACACTCTCATAAAGTCATTGAGAAAGTAGTGGATGTGCTGTGGGAAGCTGCCAGCTCATCCAGGATGTTGGTGTCCGGTACTCTGGCCTTTGACTTGGTTGCCAGTTTAATTCCAAAATGATGAGTAATGCTATGCCTGCATCGCAAAGGCCAATTACTTGATTTAGAAAAAGGAACAAACAGGAAAAGTGCAGAAAAAAGGATATCTCCCGGTTGGAATGAAAAAAAATTCTTGGCAGAAGAAAAAACTGATGGAAAAAGAAAAAAAAAAAAAAATAAAAAAAGGGTGGGACGA
>VUQH01016079.1:2687-24583 GCA_015106775.1 Etroplus canarensis | reverse complement strand
CGCTGGTTTGAGCGGGGAGTCAAGGAAGCCATATACGTGAAAAGGGAAAGACCGTCTCTGAATCGAGGAGGGGGCCTAAGGGTACATCTTTCGCCATCTTACAATGCGGTGATTGCAGCCATTCCCCAACTCTCTGTGGATGGTACTCATGGCCTTTGATCAGTGGGCCTCATCGGGGGTTGTTTGATCAATTGTCATAAGAATTTGCATTTTAATGGCTAAGGAACTGACCAGCCCATTGTCCCCCAGTGGTGATAGTTTCACTCAGTAGTGATAGTTTCAGTCATTATGCAAATGTACTGTTTATAAGGTTGGGGAAACCTGCAGTCAGTTGAGACTGAAGAAGTCACTTGGATGAGTGATGAAACGTTTCTCCCACGGAAAACCCTACGTCCAGATGAACAGAATCAACTTTTGAGGCTTTACGTACCTGGATGATTGAGCATGCATCAAGACATGTTTTACATTTAATTCCAAATCAGGACTCAGTGCAGACACAAAGACAGGTGGGCAATGCAAACAAGGCTAAACATTAACAAAACTTACTTTATAAGACATTAAACAAGTTATAAAAAAATGGACATTTGGCAAATATTGTTTGGCCACGACCGCATTTAAGTATTAACCATCACTGATGTAACACTTATGAAAAGTCTTTCACTTCTTCAGTTCATTTTATGCAAGTTGTCCACCTCAGCTGGTACATTTCACAATAACTAAAGGCGACAAATGATAGGAAAAGCCCAAATAAGTGTTTTAATTAGAGTTAGGGCCAGTCAACCTATTATGCTCCTTGGCATTGATTCTCGAAATCTCTCTAACTCCTACGGGGGGATGGAACAAAACAGAGACAGTCATGTGAAAAAAAAAGAGTCTTCTACAGGACTGCATACAGTCTTGTGAAAATTAAGCATGCCCTTATTGCTTCCATAAGAATTAGCAGGGTAAGTAGCAGCCAAGTGCTGCTGATCAAATTCACTTGATTAACTGATCATCAGCCAGTGTGACTGCCTCCATAAAAAGCAGTTTGCTAGTTTGGAGTATTGAGGTGTGCCACAATCTTCCCAAGATTCAGCAAAGTCACCCCAAGGTCAGACAGTGTAATAGTAATACGAATCACAACCATAAGCTATACCTCAGACTCTACTGGTCTCAGTGAGCATTGCAAATGTTAAAGTTTCATGACAGTACAGTTAGAAAAGACTGAATGGGTACAGCTTGTTTCGAGGGTTGCCAGGAGACAATGTCTTCACTCTAAGAAGAACATGGCAGCACAGCTTAGATTTGCAAAGTTGCATCTTAACAAACTACAAAACTTCTGGAACATTGTCTCTTGGGCTGACAAAACCAAAGTAGACATGTTTAGTCATGACGCACAGTGTCACATTTGGTGAAAACTAAACACAGCATCATAGCACTAACACCTAATACCAACTATCAAGCACAGTGGTGGAGGGGTGACAATTTGGGATTGTATTGCAGCCATAGGACATGGGTACCTTACATTAACTGAGTCCACCATTAACTCCTCTGTGTACCAAAGTATTCTATAGTCAAATGTGAGGCCATCTGTCCCACAGCTAAAGCTGGTCTGAAATAGGCTCATGCAACAGGATAAAGATCCTAAACGACAAAACAGAACAAAATGTACAACAGAACTGTAAAAAAAAATCAAGGTGTTCCATTCAAAGTCCAAACCTCAACCTAACTGAAATGCTGTGGCAGGATTTTAAGAGAGCTGTGCATAAATGAATGTCTGCAAACCTCAATGAAATTAAGCAACATTGTAAAGACGAGTGGGCCAAAATGTGAGAGACTGATTAAATCATACATAAACTTTAAGTTTTTGCTGTTAAAAGTGAAAGGCTATTGAATCATAGGGTCCTTTTAGTTTTTTATTGCACTGTATGGAGCCCTGTGAAAACTTTCTGCCCTCCTTCCACTGCTGTCTTGTACACTATGAGAGTGGAAAATGCTCTGACAGTGCAATTGCTCTGTGTGGTTATGGGTATGTGTCATTTTATTTTTCTGTAATTACTGACATTGACCTGAAGTTACCTGGTTAAAGTAGTAGCCCAACAGCTGAACTCTTAACCAGGCTCTCTTCCCTCTCTTTTGGGGTTGTCATCTTTGGTCCAATTGCTCTAGCTGGCTAGTTGGAGGACAATTTCAGGACAAAGACACTCTGGATGTCTGCTGCACTTAATACAGTTCTTTTATTGGGCTAATCTATATATATTTGTGATAATTAATAATGAATAATATGTGCTTTAGCAAAAAAGGTGAAAACCAAGATTCAAGCAATTTTTTGGAGCTACTGACCACTGCATCTGCCGCCATCACCATGCTCTATGTCTGTAAGTTACTTTTTTTAAAATGCATATTTAGTTGCTACTGCATAACTAGTATAAAGACACTAAAGAGTTTTTAGAATCAGACTAATATCACTTCAGTAAAAGATTTCAGTTTTGAGTAAAAAAAGGTCAGTGTAACCCCTCTATGACATATCATAAACATTAATTAAGATTGTGAAAATAGTCTTCCGTGTTGGTCAAAACAAGGTGAAGCAAAATAGGATTTCATCTTTAAAGGGCCACATAGGAAAATGAATGTTACAAAGCCTGAAGCATGGAAAATCAATCGGGAACATAAGTGTGAGTTCCACACAGTTTCTTTGTATTGCCCTCTTGCTATGCTCAGGTTAGCTTTAATCATCACTGATCCCTTGCTACTATTCAGGAACTCACAGGTCCTTCTCCTGCCCTGAAAGCCTTTGATATGGATAGGTGTGAAACCGGCTCTCATTGCTGATCCCTACCACCACCAGGCTCACCATCCAAGTAATTCAGTTTGCAGTCTCCGGTTTGTGAATTGATTACTTTGCTATCCCTCTTTAAATTGGTGTTTGGAGAGTGGCTCTCTTTCTCTTCTCAAAAAACCCCTCTCATCAAATCAAATGGAAATCTAATATAGGAAGCTAATGGGAATGGATAGTGGATAGCCAATGGTTCAAAATGATGTGTGGAGGTGATGATTTGATGTCTGCGGAGTTGAGTCTATAGCTGGCCACATCCTACTCATCTCTCATGGGCTTCTCTTAGTGTTTTAAACAGGACTAGTACTCTTAAAACCCAGGGTCCTCAGTGGAGCCCACAGGCCAATGCTGACCCTTCTTGGTACCTTTTTATTTGATAAATAAATAATGCACAACTGTACATTTATTTCATTCATAATTCATGCCATACTGTAATATAGCAGCACAGAACAAGACAAAAGGACAAATACAGGTAGTGTCAAGAAATGTAATAGACACTTCACAAAATGTTCAAAAACTATAAACCAGCATAATAAAAAATAATCCAAACAGACTTATCTAAGATAAACCAACACTCTTTCAACAGACACATGACAAGCACTAAACTTTGTTCTGTGTCTGAATTTCTCATGTGAGCCTTTCTCTCATTTGCTGGCACCCTACATTTTTTACTTAGTGATCAAAACCTTGACAACCTTTGCTTTGCTTTAAGCCATCAGAACTGCATCATGAGTAAGGGCAGTGCAATGCAGGTACTAGATAAAAATTTTAAGCCATGTATCTCCTCTCCTCTCCTCTCCTCTCCTCTCCTCTCCTCTCCCCCCCAGGACAACTTTAGTAGACATGGGTGTACTCTGATATGTTACATTTTCCATGGTCTTCAAGCCATTAAGATCTTGGCAGAACAGCAGGATGTTATGTAAGAAAATAGCCTCATGGTAGGAGGTGAGAAATTCAGGTGACACTGCATAATTATGTAGTCATGTGTCAGTCTTTTGAGTTTTCAGTACATTTGGAGTGCCTAGACCCATCTCTTTACCTCCGGCATCACACTTATTCTGTATATTATTTTTTTTCTCTGATCCTGTCTATGTTTATATTCCTCACCCCTCTGCCATGTCTAGATAGTCACTGTTGAAGCAGACTCTGCTATACCACTGATCGATGAATCACCTGGGGTAAAACATGCAGCACAGCTGGACATTGTCGTTTTCCTTGGAGCCACAAATGCACAAACAAACAGACATACATAGAAATATTTTGACTTTACATAGCTCCTTAGTCTACATATACTGGAACAGATGAATGTCACCCCTCCGGGCATTCTGTTCACAAAGCAATGCACCACAATCAAAGTGTCCAGTTGCAATTATGTGATTATGTGTGAAAAATGCCTTTAGAAATTTGAGGAAAAGTGCATCTGAAGGCTTCATCGCAGTATGTTAAAACACAATGAATGAATTACTCATGGTGTTGTTGCAACTGAAAATCCCACACTTATTTAACCCATCCATCTCCGTCCATCTTCCATGTCTGCTGGGCATTGTAAAACATCGCTGACCCAAGACAAACTTGCTTCTAAACCCCACAGATCAGTTGGAGTCATAGTGGAGAACACGTTAACATGCAATTAAATAAGAACAGAAATGTCGTTTTAAATATTTAACCTCCCAAGTTAAATGAACAGCAACACTAGAGGACAGTGTCAGTTGTTCAGTTGTAGTGCATGGGCTTATTTTTTGAGATGTAAGACGTACTTGTTCGCATGAAAAGAATCAGTGAATGAAGCAAGTGTGTGTGTGTGTGTGTGTGTGGGGGGGGGTGATATAGATGGATGGGCCAAACAATGGACAATGGACAGATGAGCATTTTACCAAATGTTCAGATATTATTTCAGCCCATACCACACATTAAAATGCATATCACATGAACAACCTTTGATGTGTTAGTAAGATGATCAGCAACACCTGTAATTGATTAATGCTAAATTATCCACTGGTAGTCACTGGTAGGCTAATTTGTTTTCTTGCAGTAAGCGAAGGCAAGTGAAGGTGCATGGCAATTAATAAAACAGTATGTACTTTAGTGACCTATAAAATCCAATCACGTAGCAAAAGCTTGTGTTTGTGATGTCATTTTGAATAATCCAGCATTCCAGCCTGAAATGCAACGTATTTTCAAACTGAAATTGAATCTGTAGAGTTTCCAAAAGTCTCAGTTTTAGTGATTCTAAAATGCCAATGCAGAGTGCACATTTGACTAAACTGAGAAAAAGTTATGCATTTTAAAACTAAAACTTGTAAGAGTGTGGACAGCGCCTGAGTAAGAGGGAAGAGATAAAATGTACAAGTCCATATGTTTTTGCTTCCTGACAAAACAGAACCTAGGGGTAGAAGGATGTCTTATCTTATGCACAGTTTATGAAATTATTAAAAAAAAAAGGAACATGGATGGATGTACTGAGCAGTGCCTATACTCAGTGAACATGTGGCAACCATAATCTAGCTCCTACTGAAAAATTCAAGACGGCTGTGCAGTGCAGCAATTTTACTAGGCGAAAGAAAACACGTCCAAGGACTTGCTCAAGGTCATTCCTTTTTTCCTTTTCTCCCCTCAGGACAGCTTTTTCATGACAACAAAAACACTTCATGTCATACAGCAGAGAATTGCAATAATATGCCTCCCACATTTGTATAGGTTAAAAAAGCAGCAGATGGTAGTTTTAACTGAGACAGCAATTTGTCAGATGATGGTCAGAGTGAAACAACAGCACAGATTCACTCGATATATGGATAAATGTCTTATTTATTAAATAGTCATGCCATTTGCTGTATCACTGCTTGACCATTATCTATGAAGAAAACAAGTTAAAATTATTTGCGCTCTAATAACAGCAG
The DNA here is from genome assembly GCA_015106775.1 of Etroplus canarensis. Classification (NCBI taxonomy): domain Eukaryota; kingdom Metazoa; phylum Chordata; class Actinopteri; order Cichliformes; family Cichlidae; genus Etroplus; species Etroplus canarensis. The sequence goes on along the minus strand of VUQH01016079.1, from coordinate 18,871 downwards.
CACAAGATGAGATTTGATGACACTTTAAATGAATCAGAATTTATGTGAATATTTATCTTTTTGGCTGTTCTGTAAATACAACTTTATGTTTTGAGTAGTTTATAGCACCAGTTATTGCATAGGTAGATTATGCCTTAAAACTGAAAACTAAACTGTCTAATTCAGAAAAAGTTATTTTCAATCCTCTCTGTTATCACCTACTATATGAACATTTTTCTTAGTTCTTCTTCTAAGAGAAGAGGAATAATTAATAATTGCCTCAACTCTCTGCTTTGAGAACTCTCTTGAGATTGGCAAGGCAACTGTGGCGCAAGCAGAGCCTTGCATCTCTTGTTCTGTCTGTAGTCTACATTTCCTCCTCCTGAGATTGGCGTGTCCCTGGTGACTGTCTGGTTCAATTCAACTCAGTGCTGATCGCCTGTAAAATCCCAGTTCCTGGAGTGCTAGCTTCTAAAACATTCATCATTTTCCCCACTTCTTCTTAGTGCAAGTTCAGCCTATATCTGAGGATTTGACAGGGGCTATTTCTTCAGCCATGCTGGAAAATTTTACAGAGTCTCCGCCACCACCCAGTACTCCAAGAGGAGGATCAGTTAATGGAGAGGTTTCTAGTCGCACCTCTATTTTTCTCACCAGTCAACCCACCTGGCACATCTCTCTATCTAATTGTAGAAATTTCAACTTACTTTTCCATATATTTCACTTCAACAGCACTTAAACTAAAAACGCAGAACCTAATATTTTGATCATAGTACTTGAATAAGTGCATCCCTGACTGTGAGTGGGCATGGCTGACATCAGCTGAAGGAATAGAGAATCATTTCAAAGTTCCATCTAGGATCAGGCAATGCAAATTTGCCTAAGCTATTAATACTGTGTTGTGTAGCATAGATGTCCCTATTCAAAAACCCCAAAAACAATAAAATAAAAATGTTTTGACTAGGGCTGTCAAAATTAACATGTTAATCTAGGTTAATTAATTTGCATAATTAATTCAATTAAATAATTTAACGCATGTGCAGTGCACAATGAGCAACTTCCCCCTGGGAATAATAAAGTGTTCTGATTCTGATTCTAATGACTCAAAATCTCACAATTCCACTCACTGGTGTGGATTGGTGCTCCAATGCTATCTGTCAGTAGGAACAACTTGATCAAGATTGCTCATATTGGCCCTCTCGATGGGAAGTTTGAGTACAAAAAACCCCCAAGATGGAACAATCCATCAACATGAAGTAATTTGCACACTGTGCAGAAAGATGTTTTAGTTTCACCGAAGCACTTCCAGCTTAAAGTTACAACATCAACATGAAGCATACAATAGTCAAGGATTCCTCTGCAAGTACTTTGGCGATCGTGACGCATGGCTTGCGCCAAACAATCCTCATGGAATGTAGGGGCCTCAGGAAGTCTACCACTGACAAATTGTATGTTTTATTTTTTAATTTTATTTTGCAATCTGGACACCATATCTATTCTTTAATTTTAATAAAAACACATGTTTAGTGTATTTAATGCCTTCTGTCATAGGTCTTTTTGCCTCCACAAAATGAAACACAGTAATGAATGGGTATTAATCATGATTAATCCAAATTAATCCACAGTGGCCCTGTGATTAAACTGATTTAAAAAATGTAATCATTTGACAGCCCTAGTTTTGACATGATTTCCCATTGTAAAAGCCAAAACTCACACAAATGTTTATTTGCTTTCAACACAAAGTTATCTACTGCTTTATCTATACTGATTGAAATTAGTTATGGTGACAAATGTGCCATTTTCCACAGTTCTCAGCATTCCTCTTCACAGCGAACTAGGCTATTTGTTGCTAAATAAAGATCAATACAGAAGAAGAAATCTATGCAGATAGCCTACTAGAAATCAGCACTCTATTGTTCTGCATATTTATTTTTAAACAGACGTGGCCTTTGTACACAAAACAATTCTCCTGTTACAGTAATTTCTCTCCCTACAGAAAGGGAAGAGAAGGAAATGGAAGTATACTGAATTCATAAATTAACAGAAGATAAATGAAACATTAAGTTGCTATCAAACAACTGCGGTTATTTTCCTGGCAAAGCAAGTGAATGATTTAATTGCCACTTTAAACAAGGAATTCTGAGGGGAGCTCTGAAGAGGTGATCTCCAATAACCCTTTCTCATCTAGATACAATTTGATCAGTGCAAAAAGACTGTGCATCTTTCAGCACTATCATGCTGCAGCTCAGACCAGTGGTTCTTAACCTGTAGGATGGGCTCCACTAGTGGGGTATGCGGCCACTGCAGTTGGGATGCTGTCAACCGGGTGAAAAATATTTAGTGAAACTAAAGGGAATAGATATGCTTTTTATATGAAAAAGAAACAGCAAACGTTTCTTGATGCTATTGTGCTGATAACATGCAACATAATTAGATTCAGTTTGGATCTTTTTTATTGTTAGTAATCAAATCTGAGTCCTGGGACGTATATTTTTGTGTGGTGTGGAGTGCAAACTTTTTTGGCTTTTAAAGTAGGACATGGCAAAAACAAAAAAACCCCAAACTGAACTGCCTTAGTCATTTTCTGGAGGCTTACTTTATCTCATATAAATTCAAACAACTTTCTTATTATATTTTTCGATTTTAAAAATGACAAGTGTTTGTGTAATTAACCAAGGCTGGGTCCTAATCAAATGTATCTCTTTCCTGTTTCTGCTGACGTGTCTGTTGACACATGCTTAAGTGGCTTTATCACTACTCCTCTGGGAATGTCCTGCTAATAGAATTAATTGCATTCCATGTTCTGTTTGCATTTTTTAATTGCTCCGTTCGTGTTCTTATGCGCTCAGTTAATTCCTGTGGTTGTCTTTATCAAGGTAAATCCCAATATTTAAATGGCCTGCGTGCCTGCCTGCCAATATAACACACAGCTCAACAAATCCTACTTTCTTCTGTCATCCTCTTGCTCTTTGTTTCTCTGTGTGATTGTGACCTCTGCTGCAGTCATCCATGAACACAAACATCCTAGTGATAAAGGGGAATGCAAAACCAAAGGCTCTGCATCTAAAAATCTGTTTGCTGTTTTTCTTTCTGTCAGACTTTATTCAGTGTAGTCAGCCAGCAAAAGTTGGCAGATTGGCGCTTTGGGTGGGAAGATGGTCTGGAACAGTTGCTGGTATGGCACTGATAATGCCCAATGTTGCTGGAGCAAGGACACCTTTAAACCATGTACAGTATGTGTGCTGATGTCCTCCAAGGTCTGGTAGTGGAGACTGTCAGAGTTGAAATAAATTACACAAACATACACATGGGCAGTATATTCACCATTTCCTCTGAATATAAAACAATTTACAGTCTTGTCCTTGGTGAAAATTCAGGGGACATTCTCTTATCATTTTCTTTTGTTTTTCCATTTAAATTGGCTAGTGTTACATGAGGCTTGGGACTAAGCTAACATCACTCTGTTTATGCAGACGTTATGCATGAGAGTCTTTGTATGCAAGCATTTGTGAGAAATAAAAATTAAAGAATCACTCTTTAACCATCTCTTCCATTTTGCTCCTTTGCAGTCACCTTCACCAGTGAGGCTGACACAGCCACTGAAAAGCCCTAATGACATTGCTCATCCAAACAGAATTAAACCTGAAAGGTCTAAGCTTTTGGAGGGATCCCCTAGGATTCACAGGTAAAAAGACTGGACATTGCACAGGGACAATCAAACCTTATTTAATACCTAAGAAGGTAATGAGAAAGTGCACACAGAGCCAAAGCAATATTTAGCATTAAGTCAATAGTTTTGGTGCTCATGTGATTATATAAGCATATTTAAATACTAAGGCAACTGGACTTGCTTGAGTTTCTTGAAGACATTTCACCTCTTAACTTAAAGGTTTTCTCAATACTAGCTGGTAAAGACTCCCAGGGGCTGCAGCCCCTTGAAAACTGTTGAGGCCACATGTGAGGTTAAAAGCCTTGGACTCCCCACAAGTCAATATGGAAGAAGCCTTTCAGGTGAGAGCTAGTCTTGATGCCTTTGTATAGCATTAGTTATACCATGACCTGGATGACTGTCACAATACAGACTTACTGAAATCCATCCATCCATCCAGCCAGCCAGCCAGCCAGCCAGCCAGCCAACTATCCAGCCATCCATTTTCTTAATGGCTTATTCAGTCTGGATCCAATCCCAGCTGACATTGGGTGTATGGTGGGGTATACACTTGCATAGTAATAACAATGCAGATTTACTGTAATCTGAATCTAACACATCCATGTCTAAGCTCTTTTGGTCCTCATAGCTGCACTGTGGTTTGAACAAAGTGACTGTTACATTGATCTATTGAGTAAGTTAAAGCCTATTTGAAAAGAATAAAGGACTTTCTTATTAGGTTCATGGGGGAGTCAAGTTCATTAGTGATTTTCACAGAAAAGGAGGTGTGACTCAGTCCAGAGTCATGAGAGAATGAAAGAGAAAAGAAATGATAAGAACTGCTGAGACATTCATTTAGAGCTGAGAACCACAAACAGGCTCCAAAGGGGTAGGTCTATGCCCTGTCTGTCAGTACTGGGTCACACTCACATAAGTGTATATTCCACACACATAAACTGTTGCAATGATTACCAATTTTCCATTATTCTCAGAAGACATTTTTCATCAATCAGTCAGGTTATTTCTATCTCTGTCTGTAATTACTTTGTGTGTCAATTGATTTGCTGCATTTTACAGTTGTGGAATGTATTTTAAATGCTCCAGAGACACAGCTAAGTGTGAGTTGACAGAATTGGGTTGCATCAATTCAAAAGAATCCAGTTAGTTTTCACTTTTATCTGGACTAGATTGTTCTGATAAGCTTGTTAGTACTTTGAAGAATCAGACAGAAAAAAAATGCATTTTTGATTCCCAAAGAGTTTGTCAGCTGAGAATGTGCATAGTAGCCAACTACAGATAATAGAGTGGCAAGAATTGCCTCAGTTTTGGGAGCAATTTCATCGTTCACTTGCAAAGTTTCATCATCGGAAGGATACAATGCATTTAAGTGCTAGTGAAATCTACCAGGTAACACAGGTAACTAAATGGCTCTAAACTGTTTTCTAAAAATGGTTAAATCTGAAACTCTGTGTTATATTACATGAAAAAATAACCTGAGACAGAAGGGAACTAATCTGCTCATTCTGCGAGGATTATCAAATGATTTACAACAGAATGCTAGTATTGATTTAGCTTGAAAATAATCAGATAATAAGTTAACACCTTAGGAGCTTTGCCACTTCCTTCTGCTTGATAGTTTCTCGCAGATGATAAATGAAATGATTTTACTGATAGATATAAATGAGCTGTCCTAGAAATGAAGGCTCATGGCAACTTAGCAATAAAATTACTTTTCAACATGTAGGCTGCCACTCACGGGCAGTGGGAAATAGGGCTTCCAAGCAGACCCATCAAGATCAATTAAATAAACAAGATTGGAAGCCACTGAAATAGTGACGGTTTTATTTTCTGACAGGCACCACACATCAGTTAAGCTCAAAACAGCACACAAAAGGAAACTATACCATAGAGCAGAAGCAAGTTAACCTTAGAGCTATGCTTTCCCAGTCAGCATAAAACAGCAATTGAAGATGGACCTCAGAGTGACGAATGCATCTGGTCAGTTGTTGTCACTATGTCCTGGGAAATGAAATGTCACATGTGCAGTTTGTTCCAATCGCCTCTGTTTTACTTTATTGGGCATGAAGGCAGCCTTGCATGGCACTGTGAAAGTGTTTCCTTGCCCATTGGTGCAGAATTGGTGTGTATGACACAGGCAGGAAATTAAAAATATAAAATACTTCCAAGATATGCTGCCCTGGTAAGTCAAGTAGAACCGCAGTGCTGCACGACCTCAACACTGACATTCAATCAGCACTGGGGGTTGTTTGGGTGAGAATAAGCTGCCTGACTGACAGTGCTAAAAGGGGTCAGGAAGTCCAAGGCTACTGATCAATAACTGTGTACAAGTATACCAAAATACTTGCGGGTGGCTTACACATAGTCACTCTCTCCACACCTGCCCATTAGAAATCACTCTACTCCCCACCATCTCTACCCTCTGTCTTCATAAAAGTGTATAACAGTCTGAAGACAGTTAGCCATCTGAACACTGTACACATCCACACATAATTCTTATTGTATATTTACTACATTGGATTTATGATTGGGGTTAAGTTATGTCCCTGAGGCTGCAACAAAGCATTATAGCTATCCTCCTCTCCACATTATTAAATGTTCCTGCCATTATTTCTGATGACTTCTCTGAGGCATTTCTCTGAAAATAGAAGTCCCTTGTTCAGTGGCTGATAGGCAAGAAAAAACTGGTGCTCGAAATGCTGGAAAAGAGATGGGCGAGAACATGTGTAGTGGAGAGAGGGAAAATCTGATCAAGTGAACCAATCCCCATGTTTGGTATTAATGATGAGCCTAGAGGAGAAGCCTCTTTCCACTCACCAGATATGTGAAAGATGGCAGCAAGGGTGATAAAGAGATGAAGAAAGCATTGGCCCATTATGATAACTGTCTCCACTCAAACATTAAAGTGATGCACAGAAGAATCTACACATTACTTCGAACAATTTCTAACAAATACCACAAGTTACTTGACTGATTATTTATATCTTTCAGACAGCAACTGAATTTATTTTAGTTTCCTATTAAAATCAGAATTAACAGATGTGTTACGGCTGTGTCTTAAACCATTAGAAATCTATCACAGAGAAAACATTTTTTTTAATTTTTATTTCTAAAGTAACTTTTCATGTGAGAAAACAGCAGGGGCCCTCTTCAGCATTTGTGCCACTGGTGAATTTAAGAAAACTCACATTAGGTTATGAGAGCTGCTGTTTTCAGGCAATCTGTTTTAGAAGAGTGAGCCAACACTGGCATTGTGAGAAAGGATTCCTGTTAGTAAGAAACAAATGATATATCAGAGGTCAGTGAAGTTTAAATTCCTGGTTACAACTGCAAAGACAGTTTCCAGATGTTATGTCAGAGAATTTTGCAAAATAGAGTTTCTTTACATTTAAGTGAAAACAGTGTTCGCTGGCCTCCTTTGGGAGCAAATGAAATAGTGTGATATTTTAGAATAAAAAGTGCGGTTGAAGGAAGATGTCAAGGATGTAACATGGAATACTACTTTCCTTCTTGTCCTTTACTCTGATCTAATCTTAAACGCTGAGGTGTCAAAAGAAAAAACTGACTCATTTTAAAAATTGTACTTTAAAAAAGAAATGAACAGGCATTACAATGTCATTTGAAAACACACAAAATATCTCTATTTTTTCACATATAACAACACAGCTTTATGGTGTCACATGAGGACTTAACAAGTGGCTTGCCTGAGAAGTGGGAAATCAGGGTAAAATGATGGCTTCAGAAAATGATGATGATGATGGTGATGTAAAGTTTTTTTTTTTGTTCATTTTTTTGAAAATAAGCCCAAAACAGTGATATGGACTAAAAAGTATCATTTCAAGTTTGGTGACCAACTAAAACCTTTTTTTTTCTTGTTCTTTTAAATTTAACAAGGTCTGGCTGCAAATAACTAACTTTCTTTGGGCCCAATTACTGTCTGTTTATTGAACAAGGCATTCCTGATTGATGTGTGTTCACAGTGGGCGATCCATGATTCATAGCCATTTTTTCTTTGAATATCATCATGCATACTCCACATGTACGTTAATGAGTCATGGCTGTAATTAGCTCAATGAATTATTCATTCTGTTAGCATTAAAAAATGTATGCGTGCACATGGTACATGTATCAAGCACTCAGGAGTGGAGTGTGTACACAAATTTCCTTACAATAGAATGATTGCTGATTATCAGTTATTTATCATGATTTAAAGTGGGCTCAAGTATAGAATGAAGAAATGATATGAATTTAACATAAACTTAACATTCTTCCACTTATACAGAGAACTATTTTGGCTATTATACTATTAGCTTCATGTTTTAGTATGCAAACATAATATATACTAATACAATCTACAGTATAGTTTCAGGAGTGGTAGCTCTCATTTTTAATCTTAGCTTTGTATCTGTATGTTTATTTTAACCCTTGAACGTCTGGTCTGCTTCAAATCAATGTATATTCTTTGTTTTTATGCTGTTTTTGTTATGTATAAGGGTATAAGATTCACGTAATAGAAACGTAGTGTAGCACCTTTGAGCCTTGAGATGGCTGGCAGGGGAGTCAGAGCACTGAATACATCCTTGTGTCGGCATTACCCCCAGCTGTTTATATTACTGATGGCTATCATTCTGCTTTTCACTCATCCTACTTCTTCCATCTTCCCAGGAGATATTCACATGTGACAATTCCTGAAGGGGGTTTGTGGAGTTATTCGATAGGATAGATCCTCTCTAACAATAATCTACACCGTGTCTCTTGAGACCTGCTTATAAACAAGAATGGACACATGCGCATGTAGGAGAGCACACAACCACACAGGCACGATTGCTCTGCTTCTTCCCTGTTCAACTGCAGGGACTGGCACCATTTCTGCCTCATCTCTCCCCCACTCTGCCCTTTGCTCCTCTCATTTTCCACCTGTCTCTGATCCTCTGCCTCTTTTACATTTCAATCCACCGCCTGTTCGTCCTCGTCCTGACAGAGGAGTGAGCAGAGAGAGCAGGAAAGAGGGAGTTGTCCCCTTTGGGTGGCTAAGCGATTACCGTTAGAAAGATCCAGTTCCTTGCATCATACCTCTCACAACCTCTTCTGCTCTCACATTACTCTGTGGGAACCCTTGTCTGTCTTCCTTGCACATCTGTCACTTCCACTCATCTTTTCTTCATCTCTCCATATTTGTTTATTCTTACTTCATTTATGACTCCACTTGTTGTCTCTGATCCCACACAATTCATGTTTATGAGTTTCTGCATTTGTCTTGTAATTATTTCTTGTCCATCTGAGCAGCACACCATACATTTTTATAATTCAATGTACATGCTACAGGCTGTAATCAGGTATTTTAACCATATTTAAAAACAATCTCACTCATTTCAGAAGTATTTTAAACAATATTTGTGCATCTCCGTGCCTATATGTATGCATGCCTACTTGTATTTTCTCCCTATATGCATGTGCTATTTCCCAGTATATGTTATGCAGTAGCATATGCAGTGACATGCTTCAGAAGCCATTTCTAGTTGCCTTATCTGTCAAAGTAGATTGCTGGCTGCTCTAGCAGCTGAGCCAGAAACCACTGCCCACTGCTTAAGTGGAAAAGGACTAATCCCTCTTCTCAAAGCCCACTCTAGTAAACACCACCTCTCCAAAGCTACCCATGCACACCCAGCCTGTCCAGCCATGGTCCCCCATAGTCTGTGTAGCTTATATGGGGTTGCTATGTGAAGGGGGAAATTATTGCTGGTACTTGATCTCATATCAAATAATTACCAGTACCGCATTTAAGAGTTAAGAGGAAACAGCTTTTTGCATTTACCCACACTACTAGGTATTTGTCTTTCAGGTTTTGTAATAAGGCTTGCTGTGCCCATGTGCACTTTGTTGAATCAATATACCAATCTGCTATGTTCATTATGCTTCATTTCCCAGATACAAGATAGCATGTTGTTATGGAAAGTGAAGTAGCTGAATTAGAACTTCAGAAATCTGAAGCCAGCTATCTGGACAAGGTAACAAAACTGTTAGTAAAAGTTTCTTCAGTGGGTTTTCATTTAAACCCAGGAAGGGATAAATTCCAGATTTCAGTTGGTAAATGACCTCCTTCTATTTGGATGTCTTCAGAGTATAATTTATACTAATGAAAAAAGATTACATCTTAAATTAAAAAGTGCTCGGCTATGACCAATACACCAGGCCAAAGTCAGCTTGAAGACAATAAAGATCAACATTTCCTGCTGCAGCTTTTAATAACATACTCCCTATTATCATATCTGTTTGAATATGCATCTCGTTGCCATTCCTGTATTAGTAGTGGCAAATAGTTTACAAATAACATTAGTAAAGTGGCACACATCACTGATCAAGGGCACATAATGATTTAGTATTGAGACTTTCTTCTTTTTGACTTTATGTATGCACATTGTTGTGCATAGTACAAAGAGTTTGATGGCAGTCACTTGTCCCTGCAGTGTAGATGCCATTATCTGCTTACTTTGCCGCAGTGAAACAACGTATTTAACAGCAGAAGGTCAGATGCAAAATAGAGATTTGTCATATGGCGTGACGAGTCTTTGATGAGGAAATTCATCAAAATCACTGCCGTATCTGGCAGCCTTGTGATTTTTCACTGTAACATTTCCTCTGACCATTTTGGGTTCATTTTAAAGGTGGGCGGGAGTTGAAGAGCCAGGGTTACAGATTGAAATTTATTTAAGTGAGCTTTGCATTGTACCCATGCTCTGCATGGCTGGTTAGTTTTCTACTCAATCAAGTCTGGAAAACATTTACCTACATCATCCATTACTCTGCAAGGTGGGAACAGTGTGTAATGTGGCATGCTTTTTCTATTATTTCAGCATGGACTTCCTTTTGTTAGTGCTATAGTTGTAGATCAGTTATACTTTCACCAAAAACTCTGAAAATGTGTGTCTTTTGATATCATACTGTAACACGCAAACTATCTAAAATGCTTATTACAAATGGAAGCATTGAATTTTTCTCTCAATATTTTAAAAGTTGTTTTTTTACATACAGGTTTCATTGAATTGCATTGAAAAGGATCCTTACAAGTATTTATTGTTATTTGGACAAAGTCAAGCCATATGAAGCTAAGAAATGGTGCATTCAGTCTTATGTATCAACAATTAAACTACCAGATTTTATTTTATTCTAGCTGATTGACATCTCATGCAGCCTGTGCGATGACCTTCTGTGGTTGAATTAGGGTTAATTAAAGTTCAAGTCAGATTAAAATCCCTAAAGGAATTGAGCGAACTGTGGATCAAAGTTAGAGTAATTGTTATGAAGTGCATGCTGACAAGATAGGGCATCAAATTCAAAAGCAGCTTGAATAGAGGAGGAGGAAACAATTAAAAGTCTGAAAAATGTCAGATCTGAATCTGATGATTCAAGACAAGACATGTCTAGTCTATTCTGTGTATGTCTACAAGTTTCATTAGCTGTTCCCTGCACTTGCCTTATAGCTGCATGCTTATGCTGCTACTCATCAATCTTTCAGGACGTTTGCCTATGAAGGCAAGGTGGCTCTGGAGCTGGGCCACTGCCAGATGTAGCAGATTCTGAGCAGGCCCAAACAAGCTCAGAAAAGCTGCAGCAGCCGGCTTGGCTTGGTTGGTCCGCTCTGGTCTGGTGGATGGACACCAGAGGAGTTCAGCCTGTTTGTCTTTCTGCACAGCAACAAAACAGCCCTGCACAGCACAGTCAGTGCTTGGCCACAGTCAATGCATGCATGTGTGTTGGGCGCTTCAATAACAACAGGGAATGTAGAGATTGGAGAAGCATGCTGGTAAAGTGTGTTTCTCTCTGCCAGTGAAACCACACAGCTCTTTGATCCTGTTTTACTCATCTAACCCAATACACACAAACACAGAGACTATCTCAGGCTGTCTGTCAGCTGTCAGAGAATTCACTATGACTGTGCATTGCCTTTTCTTTTTCAAAGCCGGTCACCCCACGAAAACAGGAATGTTATTTTCCATCAGAAAATATGTTACAGGTGTAACCCTTCAATGTTACTGTCAGAGAAAACTAATGAGCATCAATTCTCATTCATCACTTTTCACTTCACAAAAACACACCTTCACACAAGCGCACACATCATCAAATCTTCAGCTTCACCAGCCGAGGACATACTCTGCTAGGAGCAGACAGTCTGTTGCTGATTCTGTTTGTTTCTCCTGTTTGATGGAGTTGAGTGTCTCCAGGGCACAGGGTATTGTGGGCAGTCACAGAAGATAAACGATTTGAGAAAGTTTTCTTAGGCTGTGCTCATCATCATCATCATCACCATCATCATCATCAATCATCATCATAATCATAATTATCATCATCATAACGAAGCTTGGTTTCACAATAGAAGTTTCTAGTCCATTACAAAGGACAGCCCTACTTGTACACCTGTATAGATTTTAGCAATAGCAACTGGAAAGGCTTTGTCTTGTAGCCCATTATGTATTCCAATAACAACGTTTTCTACATTAATCTGTTGATTTTTGCAAAGGTAAATGTGGATACCATCGTAGAGTGCTATTAAGCTTTTGCATTTCAGAGTGGCTTCAATTAACCTTTTTAATGATTGCACTGGAAGACACACTGGAATCCATTGTTAATCCAATAATTATTGTCTGGCGGATGTACTTGACTTCGCCCCGCCAGCCAGCTAATTCACTTCAAGTGTTTATTTGCTGGAGTCAATAATTCTTCTGATTAGAATTGGATTCGCCGTTTAAAAAGGGAGACATTTGTTAGGTTGTTCCCTGCATTCATGTTCAAATGCCTGTGATGCAGGCCTATGTCATTTACCTGTAGGATACAAAAATCTCAAGGTCATTATTAATAACATAATAAATTTCAGGTGTCAGACCCAAATGCTTTTCTCCCTGTAATAATAATAATAACAATTAAACCAAAAATTTTTTATTTATTTAGTCTGTAAAATAACATCAATTTATGTATTTATTATTTATGCACAAGTGCCCCAAAGAACATTAGGGTTACAATTAATACAGGTAATAAATGCCTTGAAAAAGAAAGTTACAATTCACTTAAAAGCTGAGTAAACAACAAAACAACTTTGTGGTTCTCGAATGTACTTTCTTACTGAATTGATCTTGCAGCCAAGTGATGAGCTTCAAACTACTATCATCTTCCTGCTCTACAAAATGCTCTGCAGCATCATAACAGCACTTCCCATTAAGAGGACAAAAAAGAGGACCATTTCTGTCAACTGCTGTGCAGTCAGTGAGACAACCTCAGTTATATTAGCCCTGGCAGTGCCTTTTTACAACATGACTGAATAATTCTCTGTTGGTCATAACATGTTTTGCTCCCTACATGTTAATGTAAAACTGGCACGAAGCTGGAAAGAAAATCAATCATTTTTGTCTACATGAGCTTAGTGACAACAGGCAGCCACTCATTCCTGTTCTTCCTTCATCATGCCATTTCTCCTCATCTCCAAGAGACCCATCTGCTGTTAGAAATCTATTTATTGATAATTATTTGCTTCTCCTGTTTTGCTTTTGAGCCCTAATTTTACCCATGAACAATTCCAGCATTTCAATGACTCAAGCATTGCTAAGTCTTTGGCTTTGTCTGGTGTAGTATAAAATATCACTGTGTTGCCACAGTCAGTCTGGAAATGTGGGAACCCAGTTAAAATATTAACCAACAACAGCAGAGTGGAATTTGAAAAGGGAGTCTTCTTAAAGTGCTTCATTTATCTCGTGTGAGAAAAGCCAGGCCACACTCCAAAATGGAGGATATGTTCAAGAAAAATCCCAATCAAGCAAAGAGGAAATTATTCAAAAGCATTTGTACAGTAATTTGCTAAGAAACAAAATTGTCTCTCTTCCTGCACATCTTCCCTTCTGAAATGGGCTAAATAACTGGTGTTATTTACGACAACCATAAAAAGTACAGTCTACATTTTATCACTAAAAACAATCCCACAATAAATTAATTATTTTCAGCTCAACTGCAAGCTAGCAAACAGTTAGGGGTCAGAATTTGGATTGAAAAAAATGAGAGGATGTATATCACCTAAATAGTTTTTTATGGATGACAGCAAAGGCTGAAATTAACAAAGATGAAACACAGTCAGAAAATTAATATCCTTTTTTTTACCTGTGTAAAATGGCTCTAATGAGGTGAGATGATATCAATTAATATGAAGGGGAGTAGAGCAGGAGATCTGAAATTCTGATAGTGAAGGGGAAAGGTTTAAATCAGAAATGCAATATAGAAAGTGACTGTTACAAAAACATGGTTTACACTCCATTGCATGGCTAAGAAGGTCAATTTAAGGATGGCAAGAAACCGCTGTGTTTAATGATTTGTCTTCCTAATCTGATGCAGATCATTAGGCGGATGCCCCTATACAACAAAAACAAGGCAAGCATAAAAAACATCACTAAATCTTCTCTCTTTAACAAAACAACGCAATTCTCCTATCTGCAGCACCTGCTACGTGGGTTTGACAGTCTGTTTGCATCCATATAATCGAGGGAATGGATCCAAGGTCTGCATTTTAAAATTCAAGATGGTGATACCTCATTGTCCTAGAAATATATGTCCTATCTATTGCAAATATCTTCTTTTCCCCTTTACTCTTTAGCTTTTCACAGCTAGTGGGATATGGGTAGGTGATTGAAATTTCTTATTAACAGTGACTGATCAGGATGTGTATGTGGAAGCAGGTGGCAGGCTTTGAGGGAGAACCAGCCCAGCTGAGACACAGCCTAACTGCTGGGAAGTCACCAGCAGGACAGACACATATGGAGGAATGCATTCTTTCCTGTAGAGTGGAATTTGTGTGTGTGTGTGTGTGTGTGTGTGTGTGGACATTGCTGGAACCTGTCACATAAGCTCTATTATAAATGAGCATGGCACACTGGGGCAGCTGGAACAAGCATGGGGCAGCTGGGTAATTTGGAGACTTGTGTGGTGCGATTTGTCGGTCCAGCTGTGTTAGCTGAGGTGGTAAAATCATTCTGTGTTGCATGAGAGTGTGTGCCCATACATATATGACCACTGTGGCACATTTATGCACATGCTTCCATAGGGATGGAAGCACCAGAGGCAGCTTATCTCAAATCCTCGAACGAGACAGGGGAAATAAACAGCCCTGGAACTGAAATGACACTTCACTGAAATATTGATCATTCTCCACAACAGAGGAAGAATGTACATGCAGACACAAAGATAGATGGATGAAACAAAGTAACACAGATATAAGGGAATAGGTTTCTCAACAATATCCCATAGCTGTGCACATTATGTTTTAATTTCTATACTTTGAACCCAATGCTGCTAATTTTTGAGAATGTCAATAGGTGGTGCATAATTTATTGTCAGTGCTGGCACCTCATGTATGGATAGGGCCTAATATGTAGTATGACTTTAAATTAATAAAGAGATTGGCAAACCACAGATCTATAAAGGGAAATGTAGCAGCTAGACTGGCTACTCCAAACAAATAAATTATTCACCTTACTATCTCACAATCTCTGCAACCATCCACAAATACCCTACATGTGTAGGGTATTTGTGGATGGTGAAGAGCATCATTAATACACAAGTCCTGTATCTTTGTTTTTTAGCTTTCTAAAACTATTTTATTTCATTTTGTCACAGGAATGTCCTTTAGATACAATTAGCAACTGAGTGGGTTTTAACAAATCAATTAACACTATCTTCCAGTCATTTAGCTGACTGAGGAGTGAGAGGGAGGAGAGACACTAGAGGCGCTTGAAGGAGGGAGAGGACATGTGGAAGGAGGCAAAAGGAAGGGCCTTTGTTTTTTCTCTCTCTGCCTCACTCTAATTAGACAGGCCAGCGTGAGCAGAATCTCAATGGCAGGATGCAAAGAGTAACAGATGAAATATGGACAAATGGAAAGCAAAGACAGCGGCATAATACAATACTAACCTGAGCACACACATGAAGAAAACTGCAAATATTCATGTGGTCATGGGCAGATGGGAAGAAAAAATGCAGTAATATGTAAAGCAAGCAAACTGGAAGGTTGTCATTTCATGGGCAAAAAAACGTGACATAAAGATGAAAGAAACAAAACAAACTCCCAGCATGTCTGACTGCAGACAAAAGGTAATCAAGGTGAGACGCTGGAAAAAGCAGCAAGCAGTGGCTTCCCACCCTTTAAAACAATCAGAGGCCTTGACAGTTTTTGCTTCTTTCTGAGTGACAGGCTGGCTTAAAGGATTCACTGCCGAGCCTTTAAAAGCACATATAAAAAATTTAGGTTTAGGATTAGGTTTCTGTTTAGGCAGCTGGAAGTCTTTGAATAAGTTATAGTATAATATTATTGATGCATGGTTGATACAAAAAATACATAAGGTGGCGAAACTTTTTGAAAAAATATCTTTTAATTTTGTTAAGTGTCCCTGTAGTCTAGTAATATACACATTTACCTTACAAACGAAAGGTCCCTGGCTCAATTTCAGGTGGGGACACAAGCCTATCTCACCATGGAGGGTTGTGTCTGGAAGGGCATCTGGCG
>VUQH01016075.1:3180-18974 GCA_015106775.1 Etroplus canarensis | reverse complement strand
CCCATCCAGTTTGCGTTTAGTTGGACCATCATTTTGTTTTCAACAGGACAATGACCCCAAACACACCTCCAGGCTGTGTAAGGGCTATCTGACCAAGAAGGAGAGCAATGGAATGATGTGCCAGATGACCTGGCCTCCACAGTCACCTGACTTAAACCCAATCAAGATGGTTTGGGATGAGATGGCCCGCAGCATGAAGGCAAAAGGGCCAACAAGTGCTCAGCATCTCTGGGATCTCCTTCAAGACTGTTGGGAATCCATTTCAGGTGACTACCTCATGAAGCTCATCGAGAAAATGCCAAGAGCGTGCAAAGCAGCAATCAAAGCAAAGGGTGGCTATTTTGAAGAATCTAAAATATAAAACATGTTTTGAGTTATTTCACACTTTTTTCTTCACCATATAATTCCATATGTGTTCATTCATAGTTTTGATGGCTTAAGTGAGAATCTACAATGTAAACAGTCATGAAAATAAGCAAAAACCAATAAATGAGAAGGTATGTCCAAACTTTTGACAGGTAGTGTACATGCCACAAGATCGAGTCTGGGGTCTACCACACCAGGCAAGACCCCTGGTGCAGGCTGTGCAAAGATGCCCCAGAGACAATCCAGCAGGGTGCAAGATGCTAGCGGGCAGGACATATATGGAATGCCACAACCAAGCAGGTGGCATAGTGTACAGGAACATCTGTGCCAAATATGGCCTGGAAGTCCCAAGGTCAAAATGGGATACACCTCCAAAGGTGATTGAGAATGACCAAGCTAAGATCCTGTGGGACTTCCAGATACAAATGAATAAACTGGTGATGGCTAACCAACCAGACACAGTAATGGTGGACAAGCAGAGGAAAAAGGCCATAGTGATAAATGTAGCAATACCAAATGATGGCAACATCAGAAAGAAGGAACAAGGGAAGCTCGAGAAATACCAAGCGCTGAGAGACCTTAAAAAGATATGGAAGGCGAAGGCAACAGCGGTCTCCGTGGTAATCAGAACACTCAGGGCAGTGACTCCCAAACTGGGAGAGTGGTTCCAGCAGATTCAAGGAAGGACATCCGAGATCTCTTTCCAGAAGAGCACAGTCCTATGAACAGCTAAGATACTGCGCAGAACCATCAAGCTCCCAGGTCTCTGGTAGAGGACCCGAGCTTGAAGGACAAAAAGACCACCCTCGAGGCGAGTGGGGATTTTTTTTTAATATGTGTGTGTGTGTGTGTGTGTAAATGTGTGTTTATGTGTATATATATATATATATGTCATAAAATAAGAAAAGCATATTAGGTGCCCTTAAAACCATTAATGTCAATGCAGGGCAGTGCTAAGAAAAAGTTAGGAGATTACAATCACCCATTAGACAGCACAAATGCATAGCTAACAGTAATGACCAGCAGTTTTCACTGGACTAAAAACACATTTTCAAATGTACTTAAATCAAAGAACTCTGTTCAAGCCCAGTTTACCCAAACCTATTTAGAATTATCTGTTGCTCAGGCATGAAAAACTGATGTTTAGAAATAAAATTGGTCTGTCGTGTAACAGAACTGAGTTTAAATTACAAAGGAGAGAAAGCAAAATATAAGAATGGAAATGGATTAACCAGAAGGAAGATCAGGTTGGCCTTCACGGAGCCCCTAATCCAGCCAAATCCCAGTTAACTAGCCCAGGTGTTCAGGATTACCCCCTGCACACAGGGGGAGGCCAGCTTAACAAGGTTTACATAGCTTCCAATATCCACTCTTATCACAAGTCCTCTGCAGGAGCTGGCTGATCCCACTGGGAAATGACCTGCAACTCAAACCTCTGAGCTTAGCATATTCGCTATATCTGCCTATTCCTGGAGGACATGAAGTCTGCAGTGGAAAGCAGGACAATGACACTACAGAACTGCTAAAACTTAAAGATGAATAAAAAATCTGTAGAATCAAATGGAATGTAATACACCCACCAGGCAAACGTTGTGCAAACATTGCAATAGTGGTAATACCAACACAAACAAAAATCTCAGACTACAGGCAAGTCTTGAGTTTCTGAAGGTTAGGCTTAATAAGACTGAAGCTGTTTTCACAAACGAACTCTGCAGAGTTCATGTTTGAAATGCATGGGCAATATTCAGAGAATAAGATGTGGGAGCTTCCCTTTCTCACATATAGCACAACATGAGTTGCTGTGTACCAACTGCAAATACTGTTAGGCAAGGCGGTGGAGGATGCAGAAAGCAGAACACATGACAACCACTAATTTACTATAAATTCAGAGTGGCTGCAGCTTAGGAAGTACAGTGGGTTGAAGGGACAGTGGTTCCATTCCCAGTATCTCCAACCTGTATGTCAAAATGTCCTTGGGTGAGATACTGAAGCCCAAATTGCTCCCGAAGCATCCATCGAAGTGTGAGTGTGTGCATGAGTAAAAAGCATTTTAAAGGCTTAGTAGAATAATGTGGTTTATTGTCTAAAAAGCACTCTGGGAGCTCAGTAAGAATAGAAAACCACTATCTAAAGTACCAGTTAATTTACTATTCTCCACACAAGTACCTGCTCTGTTCTCTCATGGGTTCGATCAGACTTTATAGATTCTGTGAAGATGAACTGAATCAGACATGCTTTGAGCTAAATGCAGATGTCTGCAAGCAAGCATGCCCACAATGACAATAATCAGTAATATTTAGGTGATGTTACAAAAGTAGGAAAATCTGATGTGAATAATGATAAATCAAAATTCAGAACAGTCTTATTCAGTAGTTCGCTACATAGCGCATTTATTATCTTTAGCCTTGACCACCATCACAGCACAGAATAAGAGGTAATTTAATTGGCATCTTAACCTATAAGAATCCAGACCCATTTTTCTTTACAGGAAAATTATGGGGGATATAAAACAGACCAAGAGGCCCACACAGCTGTAAAAAATGTTAAGTGTTTGTTACATGCATGTCACCATGGGTTCTTATGGGTTAAGGACCCACAGTTCCATAACTGCAAGACAGACGTGACTAAAACAAGTGCCAATTAGCGAAAGGTCCCTGGTTCGATTCCAGGTGGGGACACAAGCCCCTCTCACCATGGAGGGTTGCGTCAGGAAGGGCATCCTGCGTAAAACCTCTGCCAAATTACCAGTGCGGATTAATCCGCTGTGGCGACCCCTTGGTGGAGAATACAAGGGAGCAGCCAAAAGTACACATTCTTAAGATTCATAGATTCAGCCTTCACTTATATTCAAAGAGCTCTGTGAGCTTTAAACGTTCTGGGTTTGCGTGTCTTGCAGTAAATTGCACATGTGCTCCAGTGTATCTCTTTCTGGCCCCACCTGAAATGCTGGTTGGTCCACAAACTTCAGGTGTTTGGATTTATGTTCTGTCTTAACAACACATTGGTTCATCTGATATCATAAGCAACTTTCCCTTAACAACTTTCTGAATTGAGGTTGTCTGTTCTAAAGCACTCTAACTTTCCAAAACAACTATCCAGAATTCTAGTATTTCTCATACTTACAGACATGGACTGTATCACCCATTGGTTTGTGCAGGCCTTTCTGAAGCTTTGAATTAATTACAGCAGTTGGCATCTTGGCAAACTCAAATGATAATTAGCTGTCAATCTCTAAAGCATAACCTCATTTATCATCTTCCTGGGTGAGAATGGAGACCATGATGAACAAAATTAGCATCATTTTATCTGCAGACAAATTTAAATTCAGCAATTGACACCATAAACACATCCAGACAGATTGCCTTTTGGGGTTAAACAATTATCAAACCTTTACAGTTTAAAAATACATGCTATAAAGAGTGATATTTGACCTTGTTTATATTTCAGTGTGCCACTTCTGCCCACTGCTCTGATGCCAGTCTAAAGGAAAAGGTCTTTGAGATCACAGAAAACATTTTTCATTTCAGTACAGTGGTAGCCATTGAGTCGTACTGGTAATGTGTGTATGGTAGTGCGCTGGTTTTGCAGACCCAGAGGCGCTGCTTGTCACCAGGAAAGGCAGGCAACATCTTAAGGCCCCAGGCCAGTGCAGGTACACTAGCCACAATGTAAATGAGTTAAGTAGAAGCTAGGAGTTACGATATTAACACTGTTATACTATCAGATTATTTATGAAATAATGGAGATGGCTGCCTAGGGCCCCTACAGACCCACGTGTATACACTTGTAGCTATGCAGTGTCAAAATTATGTGGAACAACTGCTAATGTGGGCTACTCTTTATGTTAGCCTCACCCCACAAAGAGAACAGAAGTAACAGAAGTGTTTGTACTTCTCATGCATGCTTTTTTGATTGGTTTTTTTTTAATTCCTGTGATTTTTTCCTCTTCTTGGTGAACTCCACTATGGTTCCCACTCCTCTTCAAGCCAATTTTTAAACAATCAGCATTGAACTTAATGCACAGCGTCATCCTCTTCGGGCAATGCACTGATGGATTTTTGGATGACTGCAGGCAAGAGTGTCCCCATAACCTCTGTGTAGGCTGAAATCCCACAGTCTCGCTCGCTCTATCTCCCTGCATAGCCACAAACGACACAGGACCATAAATCCCTCATTATCTAGCGTTTCCAATTCATGTTTTTAGACGTGGAAATGACAGTTAATAAGTTGGGAAATTAGAAAAAGAGTGTCTGGAGAATAGTATGACTGAAAAACAAATAACACTTGTTTCAGTGTGGATAATAAAGGAATAAGACATTATGACCAAGTGATTTCAGCTTGTTATGGTTATGTTTAGCAGACTATGTTTCACCATCTTAGTGCGTTAGTGTGGCATTTTGGCTATAACAAAGGGTGCATAGCCAGTGGAAAATGTTAAAATTTTCAAAACATGCTGAATATCTACTTATTAATCTTATACAAGCTAAGCATCATCGCTGGACAAGTAAAATAAAGTAATGTCATCTAAAGTGTTTTCCAAGAGTAGCATCATTCTTGTAATGATGGCACATTTCATGGGTCTGTTGGGGATTTTCGCATTTGTGCAACATTAAGTACAGAATATAGCACCTGGGACAGTTGTGACTTATTTTGCCAAGTTTCCACAAAGACATTCGGTGTTGCAGGAGCTCCTTGAGTCCTCTACTGATTTATATTATGTGAGAACAATATAACAATATAAATTCTACTCGGGAGCCTGGCTCCTTTCTCCTTGCAGACTGTCTTCCAGTATAAGCACAGGAGAGGCGAAGAAACGTTTCTCAATAGACAAGGTATTAATCACAACAAATTATCCATCTTATTGTCAGGTTTCCTGGTGCCAAATCTTTGTGGTAATTAATATTCATTATGACAGAAATTTAAACAGTCCCTTCTTTCATCACCTTATTAATGTTCCCATCTGGAGCACCAGTTCACTTTATCTTTCCAGTCTGCAATACTGCCAACTCTCTCTCGCTTATACTCGGGACACATTCACACTTTCAAGTCAAATTTGCATCCAATCTGATGCTGTTACTTCTTCAGGCTATACTTTGTTGCCAAAGAGCAGAGGCAGATATTAGACTGTAAGTGTCTCAAATGTTACATAACTTCCATGTTGTGATACATAACAGCTTCAGTAACATTGACAGGCAACAGCTTGCTGTGTAATTAGAGTTTTAAAACAAATCAGCCTCTGCATTTGGTAAAACTATCTTAACTTGTGAAATTGTGGAACTATGCAAAATCTGCTCCTTACTCAACGCAAAATGCTCCATCCAATCTATGAGTTAATAAATCAAAGAGCTATTGCTGCAAATATAACTTACAAATTAGAGTTCTATAGGATGGCACTGTCGTAGCATCAGGGAACGTTTCAGAATCAATAAATATGAACAACAGACAAATAACTTCACAGCCGGCAAACTGTTGGAATTCAACCGAGTGTGATCTGAACAAATTAAATAAATACAAAAATTAAGAAATCCTGGACCCACACACTACATTTACCCACATCTGTCAAAGAACCATTTCCACCACCCATAAAAGTCACTGGGAGCCTTACAGCAGACATATGGACAACAAAAGCTAAATGTGCTGGTCTTTCTGGAAACTGCCTTTGCCATGGAAATAAACATGTCAGAATCAATACACTCCAATTCAGTCCAGGGGATGATCCTCTGAAGGCTTGAGGGGAAAAAAATGTACAGGGTGTTCAGTAATGCTTCCCTGGTAATTGACTCATGCCCAAGATGAAAAAGATTGTGTTTTTCATTGAGTGTTTCTTTCATTCTTTTGTGTTGAGGAGTCACATTTGTTGGGAACAAGTTAAGGCAGAGGAGAATGAAGCCAGCGCTTTGAGACAAGGATGAATAAACAAAGTCAAAACAGCAAAACCAAAGAAGAAAGACATGTTGGGCAATGATCAGATGTTTAAACAGTTTCCTCCGGGGAATGTGTCGGATGGAATATTGCTCTCTTGTAGCTCTCTTCTGGTTTAAGCACTTGAGCATATTAAAGCCACAAATAGCTTGAGTCTATATTAAACACTGACATTTTTGGAATATTGAATTCAATGACTATGTTGGATGAAACCAAGTGATACAAAAATAAAGCATGCTTTGTCTCCCTGAATTCAATTCATTTCTTGCTTGCATGGTATGCTCAATAAAACTCTAACCTCCGCCATGCGTCAGATGTCTAAATCCCTGAATACATTGTGACATGCCCTTACTCAGAAAAGCACAATTTGGAATTTTCATTTTTCTATGATGGAAGGTTGCAGGGTACATTAAATGGGATTTTCTGTAATTGTATTCAATTTGCTGGATAAAACACCCTCCTGTCCTCAGAGGCGGTGATTAAGAAAGTTACTCTGAAAAGCCATTTTTCTGTTTATTCCAAAGCAGGCTCCACATTTAAGTCAGAGCAGCCATCTAAGGGCTGCTGGCCATGGAGGTGAGACCTTGTCAGAGGTGCTTTTCCCTCCCCGATTTATTAGAAAGCCCTGGGATAAGCAGTGTATTTAGCTGGGCCTGCTCAAGGGGGTGTTAGCAGGAATAAGACTCAGAGGGGAGAGCGCGAGTGTGTGGGAGAATTGTAGGGCTGAAGGTGTGTAGTTCAAACATAGGGTAATGTTGACTTTGAGTATTGAGACCCTGGCTGTTTGCTTTGCCCCAAACCTGCCCCCCCTCAAACCCATCAACTTTCCTTCAAATACAGAAATAGACTGATTGGAGCTGGGATACCCATAGGTGCAGCTTTACTTGTGCCACCTTCACCCAACTCCAAAATAATAATCAAAAATATGAACGAAGTGATGCATTCAGTCAGTGAGAGCAATAAAATATTAAGCCATGTTTTCCTGTCAGAATGATTTGGAGCAACATTTGAACATTTGAGGCAAAGTATTAGAAACAAAACTTTGCTCGCTGACAAAGCCATTTTCCGATGAACTTCATTTTCATGAGCCCTCTGCGGCAGAGGAGGAAGGGTGCTGGGTTCAATACCATAAAAGTGTGTTCTTGGGATCACAGTGTTTGTCATACTGTGTATAATTACACAGAAAAGTATTGTAATTATCCATCTTAGAACCACACTTACACTATAGTTTGGGTTGCGGTTGAGCAGGATGGGGTTAGGGTCAGGATAATTACTTTAGGTACAGAACAGCTGTCAGAACGGCTGTAACGCCTCTTTTATCTTCACTGTTGTAAATGATCCATATGATGTTTAGCTCACAAAGCAAAGCAACTGGACTGGGGGGAAAGGAAATCATTTCTTTTGTACTGATATGTGCTTGTAAACCACCACAGAATATGGGTCTTCTTTAAATTAAAAAGATCCAGGCATGCTTTAAAATATACAGAAATACTCTGCTTTGAATAATAATGTGCGTTTGATATGATTTTCCCCCATACAAACTTGCAATTATTTACTTTCTTGGGTTTAAAAAAAATAAAAAATAAAAAAAAAAAAATATATATATATATATATATATAAATAAAAACTGCATCTACTCCCTCTCCCTCAGAGAAAAATACAAAATCTATGAATATGCAAATAATATTCATTTTAAAAGTTTAAATCGTGGCCCTACTTTAAAGTCCACTCTCACTGTCTATGCAATAGAGGTTTCTCATTTGTAAAAAAAACAAAAAAACATCACACTGGTGTGTAAGTTGCATATAGAATCACAAGCTTCCAAATTACTTCTAAACTACTTGTGACTTCCATCCATCCATTTTCTTCTGTTTATCCAACTCAGGGTTGCAGGGGGCTGGAGCCTATCCCAGTTGTCATAGGGTGAGAGGTGGGGTACACCCTGTTCAGGTCCATAGGGGTACAGGGGGGGACTCCTAAGGGTCTCTTATATCTCTGGGGTGTCATCAAACATCTTCTACAGTGTGATCTACTGGGGCAGCAGCATCTCAACTTCAGACAGGAAGAGACTGAATAAACTAGTAAAGAAGGCTACCTCTGTGCTGGGAGGTCCACCTGATACAGTGGAGGTGGTGAGTGAAAGGAAATGATGACTAACCTATCATCTCTTATGGACAACACTTTCTACTGAGCTCCATCAGTGACAGGCTGCTTCACCCATGGTGTGTGAAGGAGAGAATACCACAGGTCCTCCCTTCCTGCTGTAGTCAGCACTGTTCTCAGCAGACCTCACATATCAAAACACCTGCATTATATTTCTGTGAAATTACAATCCATCTATTGTAAATAACGTAAATATGATCTAACTGCAGATAATATTAAAAAAAAAATATGTACATGTAAAGAATGTGAACATTTATGCCATTACCATATGGTTTACAGTTTTTCTAACTGTAATATTATTGTATTCTATTTTAACATTTTCCCTTTATAATCATTGTTATTATTATTATCATCATAATTTTTTCTATAAATAGATATTTTATTTACACTGCTTTGCTGTTGGAAAAAAAACCCTGAAACATACCCAGGGTGGGACTACTTAAGGGTTATCTTATCTTATGCACGTCTTTGGACTGCAGGAGGAAGCTGGACTACCCAGAGAGAACCCACACAGCCTGATGGATTCAAACCCAGCACTCTCTTGCTGTGACATGACATTGCAAACCACTGCACCACTGTGCTGCCCTCGACTTGTGACTTGTACATTACTTGTGGTAAAACATACCACCACACATATGTACCTTTTGGCTGCTCCCTTGTATTCTCCACCAAGGGGTCACCACAGCGGATTAATCCGCACTGGTAATTTGGCAGAGATTTTACGCCGGATGCCCTTCCTGACGCAACCCTCCATGGTGAAAACATACCACCACACATACACACAGTTAATACTGACATGGGGAGTAATTAATGCTGATCTTCTCCTTATGATGTAATGCAAGCCCTGGGTTCTGGCATTAAAATAGCAGTTACCATGACACATACCAGTGGGTGCAAAAAATGCTCAGATAAAGCTTGAGAAACTCCACAAAAGAGCCCAAGATTGTTGCAGCCTCAACAATGCTGCTAGACACCACAGGACATCCTGAGGTCCCATCATTATGATGTGTGTACTTCAAATCAAAGTTAACATACTGAATATGCAAATTTATCATTGCATATAATGCACACTAGTGTAAAGCTTTGTGATTCTTTCCTGTAACCTGGGAGTCACCATCATAGCACACTGGAAATGTTGTAGCTATTGAAGTTTTGCAGGGCAGCAAAAGTGGACCTCCAAAAAAGAAATCGTTTTGATGAAATGCAGAGGTCAACATTAACACAAAATTTAGCATCTCGCCACCCTTCTTGCCCAGATCCCCATACAGCTAATGAAGGGACACACTGTTGGCTGTCCAGCAAGCCTCTAAAAAGTTGTGAATAAAAATATCCACTGCTTCCATTCGGGATATTTACACTCATCCTTCACACACTCTAAATGTTTAGGAATCATGACCACTGACTGATCCTGTGCTTTCAAAAACTGTGATCATAACTTCAAAACCCTCTGGGTCCCTCCCTGCTTATGTCCACCAACCATAAAGCCTCACATTAATATGACGGTGATGGTAAAAACATACAAGAACACATAAGATATTTTTCAGTGCCCAAATCATGTTAACATGAAAGGGATGAACTGTGACCAAATCTGCATTTTTAATTTGTTAACACATCCAGATAGTATATTATTTAGGTCCACTACCCATCAGTTATGTCTAATAATTGTATTCACAGAATAAATATACTCTGATGAATGACCTTTGTTGTGTTCAAATATCCCTTAATGGTGCGTTACACCAACTTTACACACACTAAAGGGTAAAGGGTGTGTACGATTTAATGGTTTGAAGTCATGGTATTTCAGGTCATGTTCAAGAGATTAACCTTTTTAAAAAAAAAAAAAATAAGGTTTTCTTTTGAGTCTCTGAACTTTGTGAAAGTGCAAAACCTTTTTTCTTTCATTTTCATTTAATTTGAAAATACTTTTTCAGCTAATCATTTGGTTTAGAAATAATTACAAAACACTGAAAAAAATGCCAATCACATATCCAGGCCGAGAGTGACTTAATAAAGTGTCTTGCAAACCTAATTAATTAAATTCAAATTAATATATTAATAAAAGAAAAGCAGCAAATTGAACTCTTACACAATTGCACAAAAATAACTCATCTGTAGAAACACCACTGAGTTCTCTGGCCTTGGACTCATCTCAGATAAAATGAAAGACTTTGGAACTGTGCACTGTGGCCAGATCAGCTTAAAAAAAATGCCATCAAGTTCTCCATGCCAAAGATGAAAATGACCATCCAGACTGTTATCAGCAAAATGTGTTAAAGCCAACATCTGCGATGGTATGGGGTGCATGGCTGAGATGCATGTATGTGACCCTGAGGTATAAATTAGGATTTCAGAGAGACATCCGCTGCCATCAAGGTAACATCTCTTCCTGGGATGCTGAGACTTATTTCAGCAGGACTGTACCAGACCACATTCACACAAGCTACAACAGCATGGCTTCACAGAGACAGAGTGTATGTGCTTGACGTGCCTGCTCCCAGTTCACATCTATCTCTTATTGAAAATGTACGGCACATAATCGGGAGAAGAGTCAGTCAATGGACCATGGACTGCTCAGCAGATGAAGTGTTATACGAAGTAAGAATGGACAAGATTTCCAATTTCAAAGCTACAATTCCTCAGTTCCAAAACAATGAAAAGCTGTTATTTAAAGGAAAAGTGATAGAATACAGTAGTAAATATACCTCTGTCCCAACTTGAGCGTGTTGCAGCAGTCAAATTCAAAAATTGTATATATGTACAAAATGCAACCAAGCTGCTCATTAAAACTATTGAAAATCTTTTAGTATTTCGCATGAATTAACATATCACAGATTTTTGTTTTTAATGCATTTTGGAAAATACCCCGACCTTCCTGGAAATGCTGTATGTAAAGCTCAATTCTGTACTCTTAATTTCCAGCACGAAAAAGTGAAAGTTTGTGGCAAAACTACTTGAACTAGTAACTCTGTTTTACCTAGCATTTTCTCTAAAGCTCTGAAGATCTTTCTCACCTTCCTAATCCAAAATAATAATGTACTCTTTAAATCTTTTATTTACACTGTCAGCTTGTGTATTACACAAGTACTGATACGCTCTATAACAGATATGTATTTGGGGTGTATTACAGCATTTCAGCTACTCAAAACAACACATACAAACTCTTTCTATGCAATTTTTAAATCTGTTTGTGCCTTCATGCACATTTCAGGGTGTGTGCGCCTCCCAACAACACAGACAACGGCAGGGATGAGCCTGGAGAGCAGAGTAAAGAGCAAGTGGACTCACCTCGCATCATTTATAAAACATTTTTCAAGGTAGCTCAAGCTCAAGCTTTGTGAATAAATAATGTCTCGTCTCTGTGATTTTGTTCATAGACCAAGCATCTGGTGCCTTTCCTTTTGCATGTGTGGCCTTAATAGACTATGACTCACAGACCTCCGGACCACCTCCAGAAGGAAAACACTTATTACAGTAATTAAGTGAATCATAGAGTAATACTAAGAGAGCACAGAGAGAAACTGACATGACACTCTGTTAAGTGTCAGAGGGCTAATACAATTTCTGCTCATTTGTTCAGAAGCATATGTCTGTAACAGTTCCTCATTAGGAACTGAAATGACAAGAAATTAATCTGTACCATTCAAGTGATTTTTCAACCTTCTTGGAATGTGTCCTCAGCTGTTAATGACTTCTTGGCCTCATGCAGGATATTTTAAATGCGGGAAGGGTGGCACTTAGTCCAGCTGTATACCTTGTATTTATACAACCAGAGCTAACTGACATGACACTCTCCCCTCTGCACACAGCAATTACATTCATTGGTGGTTGCTTTAGCCAGATACAGTACCAACTATAAAGATGGTAACATAGCAATTACAGCACAAGTGTGATATTTTTAGTTGTTTCCTGTCAAACTGAGGGATAAAGTGAATGGTTCTCTGTGTAAGCTGTGAGGCGGGCATTAACTACTAAAGTTCAGAAATGTGGAGTTCAGTGGGCTGGAACTGACTGGACATATACTTCATTTAAATGCTGACAAACAGCGCACTCACTTCATGCACTCATATCAAGTGTTTAACGGCCACCAAGTCACAGCACCCACTCTATTTCAAATCAGACTGTCC
Source organism: Etroplus canarensis (assembly GCA_015106775.1). Lineage (NCBI taxonomy): Eukaryota > Metazoa > Chordata > Actinopteri > Cichliformes > Cichlidae > Etroplus > Etroplus canarensis. The sequence goes on along the minus strand of VUQH01016075.1, from coordinate 6,399 downwards.
AAGGGGCTGCCAGATGAAATACTCTACTTTACCTTCGCATAACACTTTGGCAGATTTTCCACAGAAAGCAAAGGATTAACCAGGGTGAAAACCACTTTTTTCCCCCTTTACTGGTTAATCTATGAATCCTTTTTTTGGCAAAAAAATTAATAAACTCGTCTAATGAAATCATGCTTTCACAGAGCTAAAGAAGGCATACAGAAAACCAGAAAATCTTCACCGTTTGACATTTTGCTTGAAAAAATGACTAATAAATAATCTGCCAATTAAGCTTTCAATCAACTGAATCATTGGACAGAACTAATTCCTCAGCAGCATCCATAAAACCCAACCAATAAGAAACTAAATAAGGAGACCCTCTGTTCCTAATATTTTTTTCCAAACACAACAGACATGATCCATTTTCATAAGCTGACAGATGACTAGTCAATAACACCAAAAATTCTTTAACACTACAATACACTTTACTGAATTGCAACCTTGATGTATTAAAGATGCCACCTGATCAGCACCTGATTTTTAGATTATATTTGTTACTGATCAGTGAAACACCCCCATCTTGTGTGACAACTCTAGTTCTATAGAATTTTAGAAAAACAGCACTGATCTCTTTTAAAACCAAACCTGATGACCTTCATCCACCAGAGGTAATATCTCCCAGACCAGGGCCAACATCTTTGTAGGATAATGCCAAAGGGAGACCATTATGAAGGCCTTCCTGTTCTCATCCCACTCTCACTTACTGACCACTCATCAATCACACAATACATCCCAACATAAAGCCCAGTGGTACTTATTGAAGGGTCGAGATGAACTTGAGAAACAAACCGATGTACTCAAGTGGTCTGAATTACCCTCATGATTACTCTACAATACTCTTACTCTACTTTTGTAATAAAAGATGAAGAAAAATTGGCATTGTTCACTACCTGGCAGATCTCAATTTGCCTAAATACAACTGTACAATCGGTGGTTCTTCAGATAAAGTACACAGCTGTAATCCACATTAAAAGCAGGAAAAAGAACACACAATCAGGGGAGAAATCCAGATTTAATCAGAATACTTTATTATTAATCCCTGAGGGGAAATTGCTCTCATTACAGGCACTCCATTAAGTAAACATAAAAATAAATATGAAGATAGCAGTACAGTTAAGATAAAATATATAAAAACCTATATTCAGAGAGTCACAAAAGTATGTACACAGCATGGCAGTAGGTAAAAGTCCAGTTATTAAAGAGAACAGCTGTAATGCGTAATAGCCACAGGTAGGAGCGTCTAAAATCATAAATCAGAACTGCATTATATTACACAATTATTACTGCAATTTGTACTGTACACAGTTAGATATACACAAATCAAATGTAGAAATGGTTGAATGAAATGGTGGGGAAGCAGCAAATGAAGTTTAAAAATATCTGGGAGCCGATAAGAAGATCAAATTTATAGCCAATATGTGGGAGAGTATACTATATACAGTTTATAAAAGGTGAGGCAAATAAAAATAGTCCAGGTGTCATAGTGAAGAGTTGTAAAGTTTGATGGCCACAGGTAGGAATGACAACCTGTGGCATTCTGTGGTGCATTGTGGCTGAATTAGTCTACTGCTGAACGTGCAACTGTGCCTGTCCAACAAGCCATGGAGAGGGTGTGAAGGATTGTCCAGTATTGTCCTTAACCTGGACAGCATCCTCCTCTCGGACACCACTGTCAGTAAATCCAGCTCCACACCCACGACACTACTGGCCTTACGCATCAGTTTGTTGAGTCTGTTAGTGTTTGCTACTCTCAGTCTGCTGCCCCAGCAGGCTTTTGGATCCAATCCAGATTCATATTATTTCTACATCTTCATGTGGACTTGGTAGGTATAAAAGAAGACACTGAGGTGATATTTGTCTCATATGTATAAAATTTCACCAATTTCGACATTCTTCCCTGTAAGATTTGGATCAGAGAGCTGAAATTAAATAGTAACATACGACTCCTCTGGGGGTTTGGTGAAGTTTCTTAAAATCTGTAACGAGTTATTGCAATAATATAAAAAATCTCTACGGCCAACACGGCACAGCAAGTCAAAACCATAATATCGCCAACTTTCACCCAGGTAATAAAATTACAGGTGCTGTGATCACAGGCAAAAAATACACTAGGAGGACTACAGAGCTTCAATGAATAGTTGAACAATCATAATTTAATTAACAATAATATTATTTTCTTTCATGAATATCTTTGAGATTTTTAATATCGGTTGGACAAATTAAGATATTTGGCCTGAATCTTTTGCAATTTGTTGATATTTTATAAACAATATGATAAACAGGAAATAACTGGCAGATTAATCAATAATGACAGCAATAATGAGTTGCAATCCTACATGCTTCATTGATGGATATTGCAGTGACTGGGCCACAAAGAACAATTTTTCATTAATAAACAGTGTATGCTATCAAGGTCTGCCAAAAATTTACATCTGGAGTTCACTGGGGGTGACTAAATACTTCAGAGGGTCATATGGTTTTTCCCATGCCTCTGTTCATTTAGGAAGTCTCACATCCATCAGTGAAGTCATCCGCCTTTCTACCCAGAATGCACTGGCCAGAACCCACCAAATAAATAACTTGGCTTTTTTTAAAAAAAATCTGGATTCCTTGATGTATTGGGTTGGATTTTTCCATTACTAAGCAGAATAAGAGCATTTCCTTTAACTTCCAGCAGTCTCTAAAGCTGGCGCTCACCATCAGGAATGTAAACACACACAGTCTGTAAACAAGGCTCTCTCTGACCCCCAACCCCCCCTCGACAACGCTGACCACCGCAGACCAGCCTAATGACGTCCCTCCCTGACACTGCCAAACTCTCAAAGACAGGCGCAGACCCATTATTGAGCTCAGAGGTCACAGGAAGGAGCGTAGAAGAGGGCAAAAGATGAGAAAGGACTGTGGAGCGTCAGCCATGGTTTAAGAAGTTATGTACACTGAAATGACAGCCCTGCTGGTATCTTCTCCGGTATCCTTGAGTCCCCAATCAGTGAGTAATGGAACACAAAAACAAATGTGGGCTCTGTGGTGGGAGGTTAGAGGATTAATGGTGTAAGAGCCATTGCAGCTGTCTGAGGGACGGCACTGAGGTTCCTCAGCCAGCCATGAGCACTTGTGAAGGGGGATCTAGAGGTGAGTCAAAGACTTTTTTTTTTTTTGGGGGGGGGGGGGGGGAATAAC
>VUQH01016074.1:6280-23740 GCA_015106775.1 Etroplus canarensis | reverse complement strand
ATGACCTCCTAATGCTGCAAATTCAACAAATGACCATTTTCAGTTCTTTACAATCCATAAAATGTTTTGAAACTCTGTTGTGCGTAATAATTTGGAACAGTGCATTTTAAGTTTTTTATTTTTGAAAAAAATAATGTTATCATTGGGAGGTTTGTTCAATAACATTCAATTTATACTCTAACGGTTAATGACTTGAAAATTATGCTGACTGTCATTTGTGTTGAGTATTTAGAAAAACCATAATAATTTGGAACGCGGTGTAAACAGGAACCTGGGTTGTTTTGAAAGGTGCTGAAAAGCAGACGCCACAGGTCTCTGCTCTCTGTAGAGCTGAACCTCTCAGACGACTGTTGGCTCAGTGTGACGTGTTTAGTGGGATTTGTTCTGAGTTTGTTCCCGTTGTGTAACGGCTTTCCTGCTCTTTCCCGTCACGCTGCCTGTGTGAGACTGTCTGGTTGTGGAATATTCCCTCTGAACTTTGACCCGCTGACACGTTTTAATGAGTTTCTCAGTTTCCTGGGGCCCGTCCAATCTGATCTTCTCTCCTCCTCCTCTCTCCACTCACACTGATTAAATCCTCTTTTATTGTTTATTCTTCACGCACCTGTTGGCCATGACCTGGATTTTTCTCACCTCCTGTCTCTCTTTGTCTCCACCTTCCATAGGTCCTAACTGGTGATTGGACTCCTCAGATTCCATTCAGATTTAGAAAAACCAGCCAGTTGAAGGACGCACTGGTGTCCTCGAGCCGACCTGCGTCCTTGCTGACAAGTTGAATGTGAAGGTGTCTCTGCGCTTGGTGGTGATTTTGCAAATGGAGGCAGCAGCCTGAGAGACGATTTAAGATAAATGTGAAACGCTGATTTTGACAGCACTGGTGTTTAATTACTTCCCACCCATTACCTTCTTCCTCCTCAACTTGTTGTCCCTTTTTATGTTTGACCTTCATTTCCCTTCTGACTTATTTTAAACCCTTCTTGAATGTTTTCATCATTTTGGTGAAAGTCTGAGCTCTCATCCCAGACAAGAAGGCTGAAGTTTAATTTTTCACTCGTCCGCTCATGTTTCGCCCCCTGAAAGTTCCATTATGTTGGTAATGAACATAGACGTTTATGTAACTCTGATTTTGTTTTTTTTTTGTTTCAGTTCTGTACAGTTTTAGAAAAAAATTTCGCTGGAGACACGAGTGACAGTTCATGCTGCTCGCTGTATGTCGCTGAACAAATAAAACATTTGTCTTTTAAACTCTGTCTCTTAATTTTAAAATGAAATATGATTCCTCGGTGATGTGAGATAGTCTAGCTCGAGGGTCAAGGAAGGTGGTAGGTAGGCAGACTCAGCAGACATTTTGTGTTCCAGAGGTGATAAATTTATTTAGTGCTCTCCATGACACGTCAGCTTAGTAACTTAATAACAAAAAAAAAACAGAGGACACATGTTTACAGCAACGCAGCCTCACCTCCTCTCTCTCAAGCAGCCACTAACTGGCTCTATATTCAGGGCAGTCAATTAACCTCCCACTTAGTTCAGTTAGTATAAACCCAAGCGGACATGAAATATTTAAAATGCATCTACTGCTCATCACTAGCTTATCTACAAAATAAATTAACTCCCACTATAGATTTAATAGATACTATAGTCCATAGTACAAAAAATAGAAAACATTTATACAAAAGAACACCCTACATTTGGTTCAGTCCAGTGGTGTCAGACATGGCATCGCCAGCACTGTAAAAGTCAGGAAATGCTGGGCGGGTCCCACCCAAACATTAGGCCCGTATGGAGACTTGCACAAAAGAAACAATTTTAAGTATAAACAATAGATATTTGAACCTGGAACATAAAAAACTGAGAGTAACTTATGTGTTTGCTTTAACTTACTTCTTGCTTAGATGTAAACCGTAACAAACCTCGGATAGTGAGTGAAGCAATGTTACTTTAGCAATTGGCAAATTACAGCAAATAAGTAAATGTTCAAAATAATATAGTGTGTAAGGAAAACAGATGAGACAAGTGGTGAGTACAGAAATAACCAAAGTGCTCACCTACTTCACCTGTGAGGCCACAGCAGTGACTCACAAATTTAACCTGATGACTTTTAATACAAGTTCAAGTGGAGCTATTCTGGTTTTCCTTATTTCCTGTCATGTATCTCCTTTCCCCTTTGTGGATGTTCAAAAAAAACTGTGGCCAAAGTTTCATATAATGAGGTCAGTGTAAGAAAAATTAATCACTATGAGCTGAAACCTCAGACTTCAAACTCCTCCGAACACTCACTTTCACACAGTTTTTCTATTCTTGGATCTGTATGATGCCACTGTTATTGAGTGTTCTTAATATGACCATCTCAAGCAAAAAAGCCCCGCCCACGAGCTGAAGAAGAAAGCTGTTTTGAGCCCTGACCCCACGTACAGTGAAGTGAAATCAAAAAATCAAATTAACGTGACATGAAATTCGTAATGATTTGTTGTGGATAAAAAAACACGTGTTTACAGGTCCTTGACAATCATTATGGAGGCGTTACTATAAAGATATAAAATATGGCAAACTGTTCAGGAAACAGAAGGAAAACGTATAATTTCACCACATATTGAGACATCTTTACAACCCCACAAGGCGAAATGTTGTGACTTTCTTGCAACTGCTTCGCAAACATTCGTGCCAATTACGGAGAATATTTTCCAAATCAGCCTGATTTGGTTGCAAAAGATTAGGATGCATTTACATTTATGAAGTGATTCCAGCAGTCTACAACACTTTGTGATGGGAAAGTTTACAAAATTAGAAGCGTTCTTGAAAGTTTTGGACATTTCAAAATTAACACCAAGACTTGATGGATAATACAAGTGTTTCTGAAGTCATGTAACGAATTCAATCACAAAGTACTTATGGCATGTATGGGATTCACTACATGTTGATTCATAATCACTTTCACATAAAAAAGGAGAGAAACTAAAAGTGCTTAGCAGTGATGGATTAGTCCAAAAAATTACCTCCTGTGTTTTCCTCATCACTTTACCTTGATGGAAAATGCTGTGGTGTCGAGGAAAGTGAAGGAGAAATTTAAAAGTCTTCACTTGCACTGGACAACTTAATGTGATGGTGGATGTTGTTGATGTGGATCTGCTGTATTGAAACTGCAATGTCCTCAAGATGGTCTACAAAAAGAGCACCTTAGAAACTTTGCCACATGGGTTCTTCAGGTCATACAGAGGAGAACCACTCGTGAATAATACCACTTCATTACCCAGCTTGGAACTTTAAAGAAAAAGGAATAAATGACCTATGAAGTGAAATGAAATGCTTGTTACGCTGAAATCGGGGTCTTACTTTCTCTCTTCCTGCTGCCTTTATTTAGCCTTTCTGTGACTAAAGTGAGATGCAGAGTGAACTGTTTTGAACCTTAAATTCTCTTTAATCATTTTAATATAGCTGAAAATCTTTCTTTAAATACATGTACATTATTAGCACAAAGCAACAACTTCATGTGAAGCACATTTAATTATAGATCACAGCAGCATGATGTTTAGTGTTAACCTTTGAACTGTGTGTGTGTGTGTGTGTGTGTGTGTGTGTGTGTGTGTTTATATACACACACACCAGTCCCTTTATTAGGTTCACTCTTGTTTTCCTCATGGCATATGTGATCATAATAAGATGATTTTGGCCCATGTTGCTGCAGATTTGTCAGCTGTACATCCATGATGAGAATCTCCTGTTCCTGCTGTTTGCTGGAGGTAAAACATGATATGCTGTGCAGCATATATTTGAAAGTTACTACGTTTGTGGCCACTTCATTAGGTATCCCTTGCTAGCACCAAGTTGGACCCCCTTTTGTTTTCAGAACTGCTTCAATTCCTCATGGCATAGATTCATCAAGGTGATTTTGGCTCATGTTGACATGATGGCATCACACAGTTGCTCCAATTCGTCAGCTGCACATCCGTGATGAGAATGTCCTGTTCTACCACACCCCAAGGGTCTCTGTTGGACTGAGGTTGATGATTTGAGCTTTTGTGTCACGGCATGTTCTTCTGCTGAAAGCAGCCATCAGAAGATGGGTACACTGTAGTCATAAAGGACCAGATACACTACCACCACCACCCCCAGCCTGAACTGTTGGTGCGAGGCAGGATGGATCCATGCTTTCATGTTGTTTATGCCAAATTCTGACCCTGCCATCTGAATGTGGCAGCAGAAATTGAGACTCATCAGACCAGGCAACGTTTTTCCAGTCTTCTTTTGTCCAGTTTTGGTGAGCCCATGTGAACTGCACAAGTAGCACCAGTTTCCTGTTCTTAGCTGACAGGAGTGGCACCTTGTGTGGTCTTCTAGTGCTGTGGCACATCTTCATGTGTGGTGCATTCAGAGATGCTCTTTGCATACCTTGCTTGTAACTAGTGGTTATTTTAATGTTGCCTTCCAGCAACATCAGCTCAAAGCAGTCTGACCATTGTCCTCTGACCTCTGGCATCAACAAGGTATTTCCCCCCAGAGGACTACTGTTCATTGGACATTTTCTTTTTTTCAGACCATTCTCTGTAAACCCTAGAGAATCAAAATCCTTTAATCCCAGGGGGGAGAAAGCCTGAGTCTTCAGACTGTGAATGATGTAAAATATCCTTAAAAAATTCCTATATTCTACAAATGATCACCTCTAAGTTGGGCCAAGCTCCACCACTAGTAAAAATTTCCATCCAAATCCGTTCATAACTTTTTGACTAATTCTGCAAACAGGCAGGCAGACAAATCCAGTCCCATAACCTCTTTGGCGGATTAAAAAAAAAAAGCATAAGTCAAATACATTATGAAATAAATTATTTACTTGAAACTGTGAAAATGTAAAAAGAACATTTGAGGTTTTCAGCTCTGAAACATTTTATATCATTGTTGCAGAGGAAATGTCTGAATCAGCTGCTTGCTTGCATCAACAGTCACATTTATTGATCTTAAATTAAAAACCTGTTCACTGTTTTTCTAAACACCCTTACTGGCTATTTTAAATGCAATGTTATGTATATATCCACATATCTATCTATCTATATATATCTATATATATCTATATCTATATCTATATATATATATATATATATAGAGAGAGAGAGATAGAGATAGAGAGATAGATAGATAGATATAGATATATGTATATATAAACAGAATATGTAAGCACACTCTTATAAAAATGTTTGTTTGATTTCTTTAGGTGTAGCCTTTCCAGCTGGTACTGGTAGGTCTGCCCTACCAGTACCAGATAATAGGATAGATTAACATTGGCAAGCTTGTTAAGCCAGCAGGAAATCATTTTAACTTGAAATTTTTGCAAAAAGGCAGTTAATAACACATTGAGTGGACATGAATTACCTGTTTTCTCTCCAAAGGCGGCATAACAAGACAGTCCCTGATGTCCTGAGCATTTTTTTAGGTTGCAGGTGGCACCACAAGTGACCGGGAGTGGGTGAAAGTGGTTTTTAAGTTTTTATTTCAATTATAGGTGGTAAGCCTGGTGGTGGGATATTTAACATTTTTTTCCAGTTGTGTTGATTTAATGTTAATAAGTACATTAGTAAGGTTTTGTGAGTTTATTAGTTTTGTTACCTGTGTAAACCCCCATTAAATGGGGCTTGTGGGTCAATTAAGAGCCCTCTATAAGAAACTGCCAATTAACATCAGAGGGTGCTGCTGAAATCATGTGCCACCCGTAATAGTGATATTATTATATTTTGTTTTGTCATGTTCTGTATGATCTTCAACACTGGTGAGTAAACACCTGGCTGGTCTGCCCCTCTCTGCCTCAAGCATCCTATTTTAATCCAGCCACTGCTGGTCATTCTAACACCCATGTTAATGCTTGGGTCACAAGTATGTGGCGTTATATGTTCATGGTGGTTTGTCTGATGCTTTATTTTGATGACTTGATGACAGATGATGATGCAAGGTGCAACTTGGATGCTGAGAATTCATGAAAAAGGGACAAGAGCTAGTTGCAATGTTTGTCTGCTGTATGTGACTCCACAGAGCTAACTGAAACCGCAACAATAGCTTGTGCTAGTTTTATGAGTTTGGTGCGATTGGGGCCAAAGACTAAACAGGGTTTCAAGACTTGTTAGGCAGTAGTCTCTCTGAGAGCAGCCTTTTAATGTGTATACTTACTGGCCACTTCATTAGGTACACATGTTTAGCTGTCCAGTGACACAAATATCTAAACAGTAACTTGCATTGCAGCAACTCAGTGCATTTAGGCATGTAGACATGGTTAAGAACACCTGCTGATGCTCAGAGCATCAGAATGGGGATGAAATGTGATTTAAGTTACTTTGAACATGATGGTTGGTGCCAGACAGGCTGGTCTGAGTATTTCAGAAACTGCTTATCTACTGGGATTTGAGAAAGGTCCGAAAAGAGAAACTACCTGATGGGTTAAAATGCCTTGTTAATACCAAAGGTCAGAGGAGAATGACCAGACTGCTTCGAGCTGACAGGAAAGCAACAGTAACTCAGATAACCGCTTGTTACAATTAAGGGATGGGTAAGCGCATCTCTGAGTACACATTGCACGGAGCTCTGAACCAGATGGGTTACAGCAGCAGAAGATCACACTGGGTGCCACTCCTGTCAGCTAAGAAGAGGAAACTGAGGCTACAATTGACCAAAATTGGACAATAGAAGACTGGAAAAATATTCCCTGTTCTGATGAATCTTGATTTCGGCAGTGACATTCAGATGATAGGGTAAGAATTTGGAGTAAACAATATGAGAACATTGATCCATCCACCCTTGAATCAACTGTTCAGGCTGTTGCTGGTGGTGTAACGGTGCGGTGGATATTTTCTTGGCACACTTTACCATTGAGCATCTTTTAAATGCCACAGCCTACTCGAGTATTGTTGTTGAACGCATCCATCCCATTATGACCACAGTGCACCCATCTTCTGATGCATCGAGTAGCGTACTTTTCTAGTCTTACTGACCACTCAAAGCATTCTTAATGTGCACACAACAAATCTACAGCAACTGTGTGATGTTGTCACGCCAATATGGACCTAAATCTCTGAAGAATGTTTCCAGCACCTTGCTGGATCTATGACATAAAGAATTAAGGCAGTTTTAACAGGGTCTACCTAGTAAAGTGGCTGAGTGAGCTTGTAATGTATACACAGTACATGATGTGAAGTAAGAGCATATGACAAGAACATGGTTACAAGTGCAAAATGCTGATCCCAGTGATTAAATGAATGTACCTTTCAGCTGCTCCCTTGTATTCTCCACCAAGGGGTCACCACAGCAGATTAAGCCACACTGGTAATTTTATGCTAGATGCCCTTCCTGACGCAACCCTCCATGGTGAGAGGGGTTTGTGTCCCCACCTGGAATTGATCTAGGGACCTTTCGCTTGTAAGGCGAACACACAAACCACTACGCTACCGGGGGCACTGATCCCAGTGGTTAAATATTATGTTATATTATATAAGCAAAGATGAACTTTAGGAGATGCATTGGTATTAAACTCCAGGGAGACTGACATAGCATTGCTATCACCGTGAAAAAATGTAATCAATAAGAATGCCACTGTTGAAATACATTGATTTAATTTGTAGTGTTTGGACCATGAATGCAGCTCATTCTGTTGCAATCTGCTTTGGCATGTGGGGAATCTTCATGCCATGTCAATAAATCACCAAGTAAACTGAGAGCAAGAGCTCAATGTAAACAAGGAGGCTACATAAACAGAGAGGATATGTGTTCACCTATATTAAATACACAGATGAGTTATGTGTGTTAGATTTAGTAAAATGTTGACATCGCATTACAAAATGTATTTATTTTTAATCTTCTTTCGACTGCTCCGGTTGGGGGTTGCCACAGCGGATTATCTATCTCCTGTCTTCTCTTTGACTTCTCTCCTCTCCTTTCTTCCTCTTATGTTTTTTTAAATAGACCAGTGCTCAGTGCTGATTTCCCCCTTTAAACCTATCTATAAATATTTTGACAAAGGCAGAAAAATGGACGCACATGTATAGACTACACCCCCAGTTATTTCAGTCTGACCTGTGAACCTATTCACGTGTAACTCCCACCCCCGAAGTCACCCATCTTCACATCTGAATAAACATTTTGAAGTCCATTCCGGAAATGCAGGAAACACTTGCAAAGGTGAAAGCAACACACACACACACACACACACACAGGAACTAGGATAATACAGGTGAAACCAATGAGGGCAGAGCAGACAGTTACAAAGAGGGAACACAGACATAGAGGAAATAATTTATGAGGAGATTCACAAGGGACAGTATTTATCAAAATAAAACAGGAACGGACTACAACTGAGGCACAAAAGTCACACATAGGGACACAAACAGGGAAACACAGGAGGCACGGGAAAAGTAAAACACTAAGAAACATGATAAACTGTATAAAATGTAAAATGCAATGACACTACCATGCTGTTACTACCACTACTGAACTGCTAAATGGATGCATATAAAGGTCCAGTAAAGTAAAGTTTTAATAGAAAACCCCTTTGAGTTGGACTGAGGGGATTCATCTGTCATTTATTATGAAAAACACTAACATATTTTCATAATGTGCACTTTTCTGAAAGTTACCGCAGTTACACATCATCATCATCATCATCATCATCATCATCAACGCTGTTGAAAATATATTCAGCTAGGTTATTCTGCCATCAGGTGGAAGGTAGGGGAAATACCTCACAAGGACAAGGACAGACACTGTACACACAATTTCCTCAATGGGTTAGTCTCACAAACAGATGTGAAAAATCAAGTGCTAACACTGACAGGTTCTTATCAAAAAGAAAGGCACACTAAAGTAAATAAACAGGTGACGAAATGCAGGGAAAACAAGACACACTGAAATATATAATCCACTGGCACCCTGGACTTTGGTCACATTTCACAGATTGTTGCACTGATTCTTCTGTTATTCATTTAAATAAGCAAGCAGATGGTTCCAGCATGTTGTGAATGAAAAGTTAACTATATTAACCCGTGGCAGAAAAATCCATAGTTGAAATCAAATTTACAAAGAAGTCACATATACAGATTTAAAGATGAGTTGAAAACATTGGGATTCTTGCAGGAAATTTCTAAATTGTAAGAAAAAGAATTCTTCTACATGCGGACTAACGAGCCAACTCCAGGTGTGGATGGCATGTGATTACAAGTCATTTGTATGAACTCAAGTTTTATTTAATTCAAGTTATAAAAACCTAACCTCATCTGATACATAGTATATGCTAATTAGTTTCTAGTAAACGTCCCAATAAACAAAGTTGGTTAGGATTTTAAAGAAGAAATTACAGAAAAATAATTACCCAATGTCAAATGGAACAAATAAATAAGTTAGTGTGGCTGAAAAAATTTAAACTTTGTGCATAAGGTATTTTATTGTGATTCAAAAAGGTAAACATTCTTATATTGTATACTCATTATGGTGAAAAATTTAAAAACTTGATTTGCTTTAATTTTGATAATTATGGCTTATAGCTCATCCAAATCAAAAACCCAGTATCACAAAGTGATAAAAATTTCCTAAGATCAATCAAAAAAAGTTGTATAACATAGCATCTGAAACATATGTTTATTTATACACTCAATACCTGGTTGGGCTCCTTCACCATAAATTACTGCATCAGCTTGTACCATCTTCCTCTTGGCAGTACTCTGTGAGTTCAGGTCAGGCCAGTTGGCTGGTCAATCCAGCACAGTAATAACATGATCAGCAAATCGTTTGGTTGTAGGTTTGGCACTGTGAGCAGGTGCCAAATCCTGCTGGAAAAGAAAATCAGCATCTGGCAGAATGAAGTGCTCTAAACTCTCCTGGTAGACAGCTGTGTTGATTTGGGACTTGATAAAACACAGTGGAACCACCACTGCTAACACCGGCAACAACACCCCAAACCATCACAGACTGCAGAAACTTTACACTGAACTTCAAACACGTTGGATTCTCCACCATTCCTTCATGCTCTAGTATCCTGATTTCTAAATAAAATACAATATTTGCTTCAATCTGAAAGTGGACTTTGGACTGCTGAGCAAAAGTCCAGCTCTTTTTCTTTCAGCCCAGGTAAGATGTTTATGACACTGTCTTTGGCTCAGAATTGACTCGACATTACAAATGTGACAGCTGCTTCATTACAGCACTCTGTGAACAGCCAGACTTTTTAGCATTTGCCTTCTGTGGCTTACCCTCCCTATAGAGGACGTCAATGAATATATCTGGAAAACTATCAAGTCAGTACTCTTTCTCATGACTGCAGTTCCCTTTATTGAATTAGACTGAAAGATACACATACTTATACTGTAAGTAATTCACAGTATTCTAATAATTTGAGCTATTAAATTACAGATTTTCATAAGCTATACGCATTTAATCATCCAAATTAAACAAAAAGGCTTGAAATATTTCATTTAATGTGTAATGAATACAGAATATATATTGAATTTCAAATAAAATAACTTTTTCACATTATTCTAATTTTTGAGATGTAGTTGTAGTATTAGAAATCATGTAAGATGATTTCAAAGATTCTTCAAGAGTATTATTTCTTTATGTTGACTTGTGACAACTAAAGAAATACATTTTCTAACCACTGTATGCTACAAACTGTGCAAAAGTCTCAAGCAACTCCCCATTCCTTTATGCTTTTCTTCCAGTGAGCGAGAATTCCTTGTCATTTTTAAGGTGTTCTTGAATCCTTGTACCTGACCATTTTCAGAGAGATGTTTTTTCCTTGTTTGTTACGCCACTATGAATCATTCAAGTATAAAAAAGGCACCTAATGCAAGGGATGGTCCAGTGTTGTGTCTACACATAACAAACAACTTAGCAAAGAACCAATTTTAAACTGTATCTTTAGGCATTTTGTTTCTAGCAGCATCTCACCAAAACACATCATTTGTTTCGATTTCTCTAGTTGGACCTATGAAAAAGCCAAAGATTACACAGTCTGATAGGCATAAAATTATAGTTTTGCACCAACAAAGTGATTTCCGAAGAGCTATTAGCCAAAAACTTGGCATATGTTGGCATGGTGTGCAATGTATTTTTAAAAATTTGACGAAACTGGACAAGTGAAGGACAAAAGAAGTGACAGGCACAAAACATATCTACAGGAGATAAGCAATATCTGAAATTCATGTTTTTAAGAAATGGGAAAAATCCAGCAAAGACCTGACACAGAACCTGAGAGATCCATCTGACCTTTCAGCTGATTCATCTACTCTTCACTGAAATCTTGTCAGAAATGGTTTTAATGTAAGCGTAGCTATCAAGAAGTCATGCTTAAGGAAAGGAAAGAGAGAGAAAAGGCTGAGGCTGCCAAATTACACAAGAACTGGACTGAAAATTAGTGGCAACAGGTCATGGGGTGGTGAATTCAAACTTGAACTTTTTGTTTCAAATCACTGTCAATATGTATGGAGGAGGTTAGGAGAGCGGTATGACAGTGAGTGTTTAGAGAGCTCTATAAGACATGGTGGAGGCTCTGTCATGGTTTGGGGCTGCATTTCAGTCAGTGGTCTTGGGGATGTTGTCCAAACTGATAGAATTACAAACGGAGAAAAGTCCTATTAGATTTTGGTCCATCATGCAACACCATCTGGAAAGTGTCTGATTGGCAAAGACTAGATTTACACTGCCAATGCAGTAAAAGCCTACCTATACAGAAAAACACACTCTGGAACACTATCATTCATGAACTGGCCTCCCCAGAGCCTGGACCTCTAGATTATTGAAGCAGTGTGGGCTCATGAATATCAAGAACAGCTTTTGGAATGTCCTTCAAGAAGCCTGAAGAGGACAACTTAAAGAAGTTACAAGAAAGCTTAAGCCTAAAAGAGCTCAGGCTGTGTTGAAGAATAAAGGCATTCACACCAAATATTAACTTTCAAACTCATCAGAATGGTGCAAACTCTGTTTTTGCCTCATGTACTGTATTTACATTAATGTTTGCACCTTTAAATCTTTGGATCTCTGTCCTATCTTCCAGCAAAATATAAAGAAATGAGGGGTGGCTCAAGCATTTTCCACAGTACTGTAATTCCATTTCTCTTTTGAATGGTTCGTAGCCATTGGGGCTACAGAACTGAAGCAAATGGTGCATCACAAAAAAGTGGTTACTGCTTATACACATTAGCTTGTTGTGTGTACAGTGCACAGGACTGCAGGCAGCAATAAGGTGGACAGTTGTGAAAATGCAGCTGTTTTAATCTTATCACTCACTAAAGAGCGATATAAACAACTATTGTTGATAGGGAGTGATCAATACGTCACACCTGACTTTCTAGAAAGAACTTGATTTACCCAGAATGTCCTCATGTCGAGAGGTGCCATTTCACGAATATCAAGTTTTATAAAGGTATAATTCTGTCTCATGTGCCATGTGGTGTCCGAGCGAGTAGAATATTACATGTGGCGTTTAAATCTGTCTGATATTTCTCAGGAAGTTGCTTATATTCGTACACCGACTGTTATATGATCCGAGCCCACCCCCGTGTTTGTCGGTAAGTGGTACGACCAGCAGTGATAAATAGAGGTACGCGCCTGGCCCCGTTTGAACCGTTGATAGCACACTGACAAGACGACAGCTACGTGTACTGCCGAACATTGCAACGATGAAGTGGACCCCGATGGAAATTAACCCCGAGGTAGGGCAAAAAGTAAATAATTACGACCGCGGCGAATTCACAGACAGCGAACTCACGTCTTTCTAACGATTTATTTTTGTCGTTTCAGGTGCTGAACAAGGTGCGTATGAATCGTAACGTTTGCTCGCCAGGTACCGGCGACATTTTGAAGATAATTATTGACCCAATGATCAGGTAAGTTTGAGAGCAGCTAATTAGTTTGGAGCTATTAAACCGTTAACGAAGGCCAACGTTAAAACGCCACTAAAAACGCCACTAGACCACTACGAAGTACCCACGACATCAGTACAGGTATAGTTAGTCAACTATCCATTGTAAAAAGCGTTGAATATTAAAATGAGACGCGTCAGTTGAACCGTTTTCCAGCTTTAAGGTGCGGCAGAAGCATCCTTCCCAGGCTGCCCCAATGTCTGGGCTGAAGGGTGTGGCCTGACTGGACCAGCACAGCGCAGCATCTCTAAACAGCCTCGGATGGCATCGTTTATCGATATCCAGCTGTAATGAGTTTTTTTTTTTTAATTCATCGTTGTGCCTTTCAGATGATGTGCAAGCTAGGCGTTGGGAAAAGCTGGCACTTCGTTGACGTGCTGGGACTAGAGGGTGAGCAGCTCGACCGCGTCCCGAAGCCGTGCTGTGCCTTGATGCTGCTCTTCCCCCTGACGCAACAGGTAATACTGGGGGCGGCGGTGTCGACTACTTCCTGGAAGGGTGGGGTGAGCCAGTGGATGCTGGCTGTCTGGGGTGGGGTGACACTGAGATGTAGGGAGGGCGATGAGGAAATGATTCAGCAGATGCGTAGTATTTTGATTAATGTAAGAGTATGTATTTTAACATAGTATTTTTTTTAAGCTATACGTCTACATATTGAATAGATGGATAATGCTTTATTCATCCCAGGCTAGGAAATTCTTGTTACGGCAGCAAGTAGACAATAACGTGTGTACACAGCATAATCAGTATATGCAGCATAAACAAAATAAAATGATATACAAATAAGATGTACAGAATCTACCAGGACATGCCATAACGGACAGCTGTGTGAGGAGATATGACATGGCAACAGTAATTTTAAAAAGCTACCGAAAATATACATTGTTCATAGACAATATGAATAACTTGGAGGCCAGTTGAAACAAGATGTGCAAATTGGAAACAAAGTGCAATTGATTGGCTGAAGTGAGGAGTTAAGTGAATAGTCAAAACATACTGGAATTGATAAAATGTTCGTGTATTGCCATAATATGAAATGTTTGTTTCCCTGATTAAATATCTCCATTGTCTAATTAGTAGTGTTAGTGTTTAACTTGAAATCACTGCACTGCAGAGGATGTAACAAGTTTTAATTTTTGGCTCTGTTAGATATTCATTTGCTAGTTCATGCTCGCATTTAAAGTGGTAGATTTCATTGAACACTGTGTTCCTGTGGGTAGATGAGGATGACCATGCTCTTTTGTGTCTGCTTTGTCTGCGTGCATGGCAGCATGAGTCTTTCAGAGCTCAGCAGGCAGACAAGGTTTCAAGAGACTCTGAGGCTTATTTCCTGAAGCAGACAGCAGTCAATTCCTGTGGCACCATCGCCCTGCTGCATGCTGTGGCCAACAACAAAGACAAATTGGCGTTCGGTGAGTGCAACTGAAATGGGAACTGGTATCTTAACTGGTAATGCATATATAAACATTTATTTAAACTAGTGGCTAAAGCTGTTTTCAGTGGATAATTGAATAACGTCATTAACCCTAGTACTGCAGGACCTCAATATATTGATGTCCCAGATAAGTTTCGTGTATTGCCGGTCATCTACATATTGAGCACTTCCTGTGTTTTCATTCACTGCTGGTCGTATAGCTGGCAGTATTGAGGCAGGGTTAAGTCTGAACATTTTGGGGTTGTAAAATACAGTAGCTGCTTTTCAAACAATAAATTGAGCATGTTTAGTATCCCACCTTAGTGCTTCAATTAACTGAACTGTAAAAATGGGGGGTGCTACCCCGTTACAATAGTTCTCTTACGTGATTGATTCTGCTTCGTATATATTAACAGGTCTGTTATTGTTTTCAGATAGTGACTCTGCCTTGAAGACATTTCTGGATGAGACTGCAGGCATGACTCCTGATGAACGTGCCAGACGTCTGGAGGATAACAAGGTAAAGTACACACTTCTAAAAAAAAAAATCATCTGCTGTTTGGTGTGTAAAGCACAACTGAACAGCCAATAAGTAGAACCAAGCTACTGAACAAATGGAAACTATTTCTATATTAACCCCAACATCTTTATTGAAGTTTTTAAAATCAGGAAATATTGGATAACTTGTACTACAGTATCTATAATGGGCTAGTATTGGCTCATTACATCTGTCCAGTGATAAAGTATAATTGTCTAAAAGACTCCTTTACCTGTACTGTCCATACGACAATCAGTGCTTTAACTTTAAGCTTTAGTTGACCATACCTTATCCTTTTTTGTGTGGATATAAATATTTTAAAAATGCAACCAATTTTGTCATAATTATAACAATCATAACTCAGCTGATTACCTATATTTGATTTATTTGTATATATTTCAGCATTTCATACCTGGCACTGGTCTTGAATAACAAACTGAATAGTCCAAGTTAACAAGAGTGCATTTAAAAATTGAAATCATTGGGGAATTTAATGGTTTGTTTCTTGACTGTGCTAAAGCCACTTGGCTTTATTTTATTACACCCTCTCCCTCACACAGGCAATCTGTGATGCTCACAATGAGGTTGCTGCACAGGGTCAGTGTCAGGTAAGGCACTTAACCACATTAACACCCACTTTCAAACCACAAGCACATGTGTTGCAGGTTTGTGTTAGACCACTTCACAACAGTTGTCATCCTGCTCGTCAGTTTCCTTATTTCCATGTACTTAAATGAACCAGATAGTTGATTTTATAGTCTGGGTGTGTGGTATTAAACAGTTTGTTTAAAACTAAGCAGTGGTGATGGCAAATTTGCATTGGAGTGGTTTTTGAGATATTGATCGATCTTTTTTTAACCTTCACAGCCAGAAGCTGACAAAGTCAACTTTCACTTTATTGCCTTTGTCAATGTAGATGGAAATCTCTATGAATTTGGTAAGCATTTGTCCTCATGTATGCCCTTGTATTTAGTTTCATATTGATTCTAACCAAGATTTTACTTTTACAGATGGGAAAATGAATGGACCAGTGAAGCATGGTGCTACCAAAGAAGAGTCCTTCATAAAGGTACGTAAATCGTTATTCAAGAACATTGTACAAACAGAACATAGCAGTGAGTCAAACTCTAATGTGCATATCAATTGAGTTATTTGAAATCCAGGGCAGAAAATTTGAGTGTCTTGAACAAATCAAAGATCCTAAATCAGTTGCATTAGGGTCAATAAAATGAGGTTAAGTTTTACTGTTGCACATTTTAATCTAGCAAGAAAAGGCAAAATATGCCTAATGTTCGCAACGTATGTGATGTGTAAGTAATTTGGTGAGTGTGATTGACACAAACTATCACAAGAGGTCTCCACATGTATTGGGATAAAACTGCATCATTGAATGTGGTGCTTTACTCGATCTCATTCACAGGAAGAACTATTTACATCATTACATAAAAGATTTTATGACTTTGAAGCAGGGATGTCATCAAGGTCAAACTGGGGGAAAAACAATACATGTACTGCATTTAAAAATCAGTTTTTGTTTTTTAAACCCGCACCTTGTAATAGGCTGCTTCTGCCAGAGGGTGGTGGTAATATACCTGCTGGTGTTGTTGACTACTCAAATAATTCCCAGTAAATATAGTATTGCTTGAAAATCACATAGCCAGTAGGAAGTTTAAGACTGACAGGAATATTTTTACTGAAATAGAACTAGTCTGGCTTCACTTCTAGAGCTACTTGTATACACACTAATCTGTTAAATAGTCAGTGGAATGCATGTCACTAAATTGGTTTAGTCTAATTTACAGTTGATTTTTATGTTGAAGTTAGAAACTTTAAGCTATATTTTATTCAACTATATCGAGACATTTATTTATTTTTGCCCAACCTTACTGAAGTGTGTATGGATATGTTGACAGTTAAACATAAATATTATGGCTACACATCTGTGACAGGCTTTCTTATCTAGTATTTTGAGTAGTGCACATCAATTTGAAATTTTCTTCATTATTGCTTGGTTTGAAAGGTTTGAAGCATTGCACAATCGGATTCAGAGTTGACCTGTTTTCTTTCTTAACCATCTCTAGGATGCAGCCAAAGTGTGCCGTGAATTTATGGAAAGGGAGAAAGGTGAAGTGCGCTTCTCTGCAGTGGCTTTCTGTCGGAGTTAAGATGCTCAGTAGGACACCAAGCAAACTGTAAACCAATGTTTTTGATCAATCACATGGCAATCAACTGGCACCCTGAGTACCTTTGTGCATATACATGTGCAGACACTATGCACTATCAAGCACATTGTTTCCATATTTCTCTCCTCATGAACAAAGCGTTCTTTAGCATTAGCACATGTACCCAAACACAATCAAAACCTTTTGTTCTGCTAACACTAAACAATACTGGTTTGCCCAAACAGTTTAATGTGGTTTAGCTGTGAAAATCTGTGCAGCATGTGGTCATTACCACCGCCTGTGTGCATTTGTATTTGTCTCTGCATTTTTTTCATTAGTGCATCTGTGTCATACTTAAGACTGATAACATACCTTTTGTGCCAATAAGAGTGAGACAGGAAATTGGAAACTGTTTTGTTATGGGAAGTTTTTTCTTGTTTCTGAATGCCTTTAGTTGCTATG